>JAJOZX010004375.1:0-50000 GCA_023014485.1 Bathynomus jamesi
TGCCACAAGGGGGCACCTCCCGCATGCCGTACATTATATACATTCAACTGCAAAGAACACGCAGTAAATAATAACGTAAAGAACGACGCTGTATAGGAGATATTCCGCGCAAGACGAGAGAGAGAGAAACGAAACAAATGAAAAAATGAGGTAACCACCTGGGAATCGAACCCGGGATCTTCCGATTGCGGTCAGACGCGATACCATTACACCATGGGCCTCACTCTTCCAAATGCCGTAATTCTTCTACATACTCGCAGAAACAATGCCCCAAGGGGGCACCTCCCGCATGCCGTAACATTATATACATTCAACTGCAAAGAACACGCAGTATAAAAACGTAAAGAACGACGCTTGTATAGGAGATATTCGCGCAAGACGAGAGAGAGAGAACGAAACAAATGAAAAAATGAGGTAACCACCTGGGAATCGAACCCGGGATCTTCCGATTGCCGGTCAGACGCGATACCATTACACCATGGGCCTCACTCTTCCAAATGCCGTAATTCTTCTACATACTCGCAGAAACCAATGCCCCAAGGGGGAACCTCCCGCATGCCGTAACATTATATACATTCAACTGCAAGAACACGCAGTATAAATAACGTAAAGAACGACGCTTGTATAGGAGATATTCCGCGCAAGACGAGAGAGAGAGAACGAAACAAATGAAAAAATGAGGTAACCACCTGGGAATCGAACCCGGGATCTTCCGATTGCCGGTCAGACGCGATACCATTACACCATGGGCCTCACTCTTCCAAATGCCGTAATTCTTCTACATACTCGCAGAAACCAATGCCCCAAGGGGGCACCTCCCGCATGCCGTAACATTATATACATTCAACTGCAAAAGAACAACCCAGTATAAATAACGTAAAGAACGACGCTTGTATAGGAGATATTCCGCGCAAGACGAGAGAGAGAGAACGAAACAAATGAAAAAATGAGGTAACCACCTGGGAATCGAACCGGGATCTTCCGATTGCCGGTCAGACGCGATACCATTACACCATGGGCCTCACTCTTCCAAATGCCGTAATTCTTCTACATACTCGCAGAAACCAATGCCCACAAGGGGGCCTCCGCATGCCGTAACATTATATACATTCAACTGCAAAGAACACGCAGTATAAATAACGTAAAGAACGACGCTTGTATAGGAGATATTCCGCGCAAGACGAGAGAGAGAGAACGAAACAATGAAAAATGAGGTAACCACCTGGGAATCGAACCCGGGATCTTCGATTGCCGGTCAGACGCGATACCATTACACCATGGGCCTCACTCTTCCAAATGCCGTAATTCTTCTACATACTCGCAGAAACCAATGCCCCAAGGGGCACCTCCCGCATGCCGTAACATTATATACATTCAACTGCAAAGAACACGCAGTATAAATAACGTAAAGAACGACGCTTGTATAGGAGATATTCCGCGCAAGACGAGAGAGAGAGAACGAAACAAATGAAAAAATGAGGTAACCACCTGGGAATCGAACCCGGGATCTTCCGATTGCCGGTCAGACGCGATACCATTACACCATGTGCCTCACTCTTCAAAATGCCGTAATCTTCTACATACTCGCAGAAACCAATGCCCCAAGGGGGCACCTCCCGCATGCCGTAACATTATATACATTCAACTGCAAAGAACACGCAGTATAAATACGTAAAGAACGACGCTTGTATAGGAGATATTCCGCGCAAGACGAGAGAGAGAGAACGAAACAAATGAAAAAATGAGGTAACCACCTGGGAATCGAACCCGGGATCTTCCGATTGCCGGTCAGACGCGATACCATTACACCATGGGCCTCACTCTTCCAAATGCCGTAATTCTTCTACATACTCGCAGAAACCAATGCCCCAAGGGGGCACCTCCCGCATGCCGTAACATTATATACATTCACTGCAAAGAACACGCAGTATAAATAACGTAAAGAAACGACGCTTGTATAGGAGATATTCCGCGCAAGACGAGAGAGAGAGAACGAAACAAATGAAAAAATGAGGTAACCACCTGGGATCGAACCCGGGATCTTCCGATTGCCGGTCAGACGCGATACCATTACACATGGGCCTCACTCTTCCAAATGCCGTAATTCTTCTACATAATCGCAGAAACCAATGCCCCAAGGGGGCACCTCCCGCATGCCGTAACATTATATACATTCAACTGCAAAGAACCGCAGTATAAATAACGTAAAAGAACGACGCTTGTATAGGAGATATTCCGCGCAAGACGATGAGAGAGAGAACGAAACAAATGAAAAAATGAGGTAACCACCTGGGAATCGAACCCGGGATCTTCCGATTGCCGGTCAGACGCGATACCATTACACCATGGCCTCACTCTTCCAAATGCCGTAATTCTTCTACATACTCGCAGAAACCAATGCCCCAAGGGGGCACCTCCCGCATGCCGTAACATTATATACATTCAACTGCAAAGAACACGCAGTATAAATAACGTAAAGAACGACGCTTGTATAGGAGATATTCCGCGCAAGACGAGAGAGAGAGAACGAAACAAATGAAAAAATGAGGTAACCACCTGGGAATCGAACCCGGGATCTTCCGATTGCCGGTCAGACGCGATACCATTACACCATGGGCCTCACTCTTCCAAATGCCGTAATTCTTCTACATACTCGCAGAAAACCAATGCCCCAAGGGGGCACCTCCCGCATGCCGTAACATTATATACATTCAACTGCAAGAACACGCAGTATAAATAACGTAAAGAACGACGCTTGTATAGGAGATATTCCGCGCAAGACGAGAGAGAGAGAACGAAACAAATGAAAAAATGAGGTAACCACCTGGGAATCGAACCCGGGATCTTCCGATTGCCGGTCAGACGCGATACCATTACACATGGGCCTCACTCTTCCAAATGCCGTAATTCTTCTACATACTCGCAGAAACCAATGCCCCAAGGGGGCACCTCCCGCATGCCGTAACATTATATACATTCAACTGCAAAGAACACGCAGTATAAATAACGTAAGAACGACGCTTGTATAGGAGATATTCCGCGCAAGACGAGAGAGAGAGAACGAAACAAATGAAAAAATGAGGTAACCCTGGGAATCGAACCCGGGATCTTCCGATTGCCGGTCAGACGCGATACCATTACACCATGGGCCTCACTCTTCCAAATGCCGTAATTCTTCTACATACTCGCAGAAACCAATGCCCCAAGGGGGCACTCCCGCATGCCGTAACATTATACATTCAACTGCAAAGAACACGCAGTATAAAAACGTAAGAACGACGCTTGTATAGGAGATATTCCGCGCAAGACGAGAGAGAGAGAACGAAAACAAATGAAAAAATGAGGTAACCACCTGGGAATCGAACCCGGGATCTTCCGATTGCCGGTCAGACGCGATACCATTACACCATGGGCCTCACTCTTCCAAATGCTGTAATTCTTCTACATACTCGCAGAAACCAATGCCCCAAGGGGGCACCTCCCGCATGCCGTAACATTATATACATTCAACTGCAAAGAAACGCAGTATAAAAAACGTAAAGAACGACGCTTGTATAGGAGATATTCCGCGCAAGACGAGAGAGAGAGAACGAAACAAATGAAAAAATGAGGTAACCAACTGGGAATCGAACCCGGGATCTTCCGATTGCCGGTCAGACGCGATACCATTACACCATGGCCTCACTCTTCCAAATGCCGTAATTCTTCTACATACTCGCAGAAACCAATGCCCCAAGGGGGCACCTCCCGCATGCCGTAACATTATATACATTCAACTGCAAAGAACACGCAGTATAAATAACGTAAAGAACGACGCTTGTATAGGAGATATTCCGCGCAAGACGAGAGAGAGAGAACGAAACAAATGAAAAATGAGGTAACCACCTGGGAATCGAACCCGGGATCTTCCGATTGCCGGTCAGACGCGATACCATTACACCATGGGCCTCACTCTTCCAAATGCCGTAATTCTTCTACATACTCGCAGAAACCAATGCCCCAAGGGGGCACCTCCCGCATGCCGTAACATTATATACATTCAACTGCAAAGAACACGCAGTATAAATAACGTAAAGAACGACGCTTGTATAGGAGATATTCCGCGCAAGACGAGAGAGAGAGAACGAAACAAATGAAAAAATGAGGTAACCACCTGGGAATCGAACCCGGATCTTCCGATTGCGGTCAGACGCGATACCATTACCATGGGCCTCACTCTTCCAAATGCCGTAATTCTTCTACATACTCGCAGAAACCAATGCCCCAAGGGGGCACCTCCCGCATGCCGTAAACATTATATACATTCAACTGCAAAGAACACGCAGTATAAATAACGTAAAGAACGACGCTTGTATAGGAGATATTCCGCGCAAGACGAGAGAGAGAGAACGAAACAAATGAAAAAATGAGGTAACCACCTGGGAATCGAACCCGGGATCTTCCGATTGCCGGTCAGACGCGATACCATTACACCATGGGCCTCACTCTTCCAAATGCCGTAATTCTTCTACATACTCGCAGAAACCAATGCCACAAGGGGGCACCTCCCGCATGCCGTAACATTATATACATTCAACTGCAAAGAACACGCAGTATAAATAACGTAAAGAACGACGCTTGTATAGGAGATATTCCGCGCAAGACGAGAGAGAGAGAACGAAACAAATGAAAAAATGAGGTAACCAAGGGAATCGAACCGGGATCTTCCGATTGCCGGTCAGACGCGATACCATTACACCATGGACCTCACTCTTCCAAATGCCGTAATTCTTCTACATACTCGCAGAAACCAATGCCCAAGGGGCACCTCCCGCATGCCGTAACATTATATACATTCAACTGCAAAGAACACGCAGTATAAATAACGTAAAGAACGACGCTTGTATAGGAGATATTCCGCGCAAGACGAGAGAGAGAGAACGAAACAAATGAAAAAATGAGGTAACCACCTGGGAATCGAACCCGGGATCTTCCGATTGCCGGTCAGACGCGATACCATTACACCATGGGCCTCACTCTTCAAAATGCCGTAATTCTTCTACATACTCGCAGAAACCAATGCCCCAAGGGGGCACCTCCCGCATGCCGTAACATTATATACATTCAACTGCAAAGAACACGCAGTATAATAACGTAAAGAACGACGCTTGTATAGGAGATATTCCGCGCAAGACGAGAGAGAGAGAACGAAACAAATGAAAAAATGAGGTAACCACCTGGGAATCGAACCCGGGATCTTCCGATTGCCGGTCAGACGCGATACCATTACACCATGGGCCTCACTCTTCCAAATGCCGTAATTCTTCTACATACTCGCAGAAACCAATGCCCCAAGGGGGCACCTCCCGCATGCCGTAACATTATATACATTCAACTGCAAAGAACACGCAGTATAAATAACGTAAAGAACGACGCTTGTATAGGAGATATTCCGCGCAAGACGAGAGAGAGAGAACGAAACAAATGAAAAAATGAGGTAACCACCTGGGAATCGAACCCGGGATCTTCCGATTGCCGGTCAGACGCGATACCATTACACCATGTGCCTCACTCTTCAAAATGCCGTAATTCTTCTACATACTCGCAGAAACCAATGCCCCAAGGGGGCACCTCCCGCATGCCGTAACATTATATACATTCAACTGCAAAGAACACGCAGTATAATAACGTAAAGAACGACGCTTGTATAGGAGATATTCCGCGCAAGACGAGAGAGAGAGAACGAAACAAATGAAAAAATGAGGTAACCACCTGGGAATGGAACCCGGGATCTTCCGATTGCCGGTCAGACGCGATACCATTACACCATGGGCCTCACTCTTCCAAATGCCGTAATTCTTCTACATACTCGCAGAAACCAATGCCCCAAGGGGGCACCTCCCGCATGCCGTAACATTATATACATTCAACTGCAAAGAACACGCAGTATAAATAACGTAAAGAACGACGCTTGTATAGGAGATATTCCGCGCAAGACGAGAGAGAGAGAACGAAACAAATGAAAAAATGAGGTAACCACCTGGGAATCGAACCCGGGATCTTCCGATTGCCGGTCAGACGCGATACCATTACACCATGGGCCTCACTCTTCCAAATGCCGTAATTCTTCTACATACTCGCAGAAACCAATGCCCAAGGGGCACCTCCGCATGCCGTAACATTATATACATTCAACTGCAAAGAACACGCAGTATAAATAACTTAAAGAACGACGCTTGTATAGGAGATATTCCGCGCAAGACGAGAGAGAGAGAACGAAACAAATGAAAAAATGAGGTAACCACCTGGGAATCGAACCCGGGATCTTCCGATTGCCGGTCAGACGCGATACCATTACACCATGGGCCTCACTCTTCCAAATGCCGTAATTCTTCTACATACTCGCAGAAACCAATGCCCCAAGGGGGCACCTCCCGCATGCCGTAACATTATATACATTCAACTGCAAAGAACACGCAGTATAAATAACGTAAAGAACGACGCTTGTATAGGAGATATTCCGCGCAAGACGAGAGAGAGAGAACGAAACAAATGAAAAAATGAGGTAACCACCTGGGAATCGAACCCGGGATCTTCCGATTGCCGGTCAGACGCGATACCATTACACCATGGGCCTCACTCTTCCAAATGCCGTAATTCTTCTACATACTCGCAGAAACCAATGCCCCAAGGGGGCACCTCCCGCATGCCGTAACATTATATACATTCAACTGCAAAGAACACGCAGTATAAATAACGTAAAGAACGACGCTTGTATAGGAGATATTCCGCGCAAGACGAGAGAGAGAGAACGAAACATATGAAAAAATGAGGTAACCACCTGGGAATCGAACCCGGGATCTTCCGATTGCCGGTCAGACGCGATACCATTACACCATGGGCCTCACTCTTCCAAATGCCGTAATTCTTCTACATACTCGCAGAAACCAATGCCCAAGGGGGCACCTCCCGCATGCCGTAACATTATATACATTCAACTGCAAAGAACACGCAGTATAAATAACGTAAAGAACGACGCTTGTATAGGAGATATTCCGCGCAAGACGAGAGAGAGAGAACGAAACAAATGAAAAAATGAGGTAACCACCTGGGAATCGAACCCGGGATCTTCCGATTGCCGGTCAGACGCGATACCATTACACCATGGGCCTCACTCTTCCAAATGCCGTAATTCTTCTACATACTCGCAGAAACCAATGCCCCAAGGGGGCACCTCCCGCATGCCGTAACATTATATACATTCAACTGCAAAGAACACGCAGTATAAATAACGTAAAGAACGACGCTTGTATAGGAGATATTCCGCGCAAGACGAGAGAGAGAGAACGAAACAAATGAAAAAATGAGGTAACCACCTGGGAATCGAACCCGGGATCTTCCGATTGCCGGTCAGACGCGATACCATTACACCATGGGCCTCACTCTTCAAAATGCCGTAATTCTTCTACATACTCGCAGAAACCAATGCCCCAAGGGGGCACCTCCCGCATGCCGTAACATTATATACATTCAACTGCAAAGAACACGCAGTATAAATAACGTAAAGAACGACGCTTGTATAGGAGATATTCCGCGCAAGACGAGAGAGAGAGAACGAAACAAATGAAAAAATGAGGTAACCACCTGGGAATCGAACCCGGGATCTTCCGATTGCCGGTCAGACGCGATACCATTACACCATGGGCCTCACTCTTCCAAATGCCGTAATTCTTCTACATACTCGCAGAAACCAATGCCCCAAGGGGGCACCTCCCGCATGCCGTAACATTATATACATTCAACTGCAAAGAACACCCAGTATAAATAACGTAAAGAACGACGCTTGTATAGGAGATATTCCGCGCAAGACGAGAGAGAGAGAGAACGAAACAAATGAAAAAATGAGGTAACCACCTGGGAATCGAACCCGGGATCTTCCGATTGCCGGTCAGACGCGATACCATTACACCATGGGCCTCACTCTTCAAAATGCCGTAATTCTTCTACATACTCGCAGAAACCAATGCCCCAAGGGGGCACCTCCCGCATGCCGTAACATTATATACATTCAACTGCAAAGAACACGCAGTATAAATAACGTAAAGAACGACGCTTGTATAGGAGATATTCCGCGCAAGACGAGAGAGAGAGAACGAAACAAATGAAAAAATGAGGTAACCACCTGGGAATCGAACCCGGGATCTTCCGATTGCCGGTCAGACGCGATACCATTACACCATGGGCCTCACTCTTCCAAATGCCGTAATTCTTCTACATACTCGCAGAAACCAATGCCCCAAGGGGGCACCTCCCGCATGCCGTAACATTATATACATTCAACTGCAAAGAACACGCAGTATAAATAACGTAAAGAACGACGCTTGTATAGGAGATATTCCGCGCAAGACGAGAGAGAGAGAACGAAACAAATGAAAAAATGAGGTAACCACCTGGAATCGAACCCGGGATCTTCCGATTGCCGGTCAGACGCGATACCATTACACCATGGGCCTCACTCTTCCAAATGCCGTAATTCTTCTACATACTCGCAGAAACCAATGCCCCAAGGGGGCACCTCCCGCATGCCGTAACATTATATACATTCAACTGCAAAGAACACGCAGTATAAATAACGTAAAGAACGACGCTTGTATAGGAGATATTCCGCGCAAGACGAGAGAGAGAGAACGAAACAAATGAAAAAATGAGGTAACCACCTGGGAATCGAACCCGGGATCTTCCGATTGCCGGTCAGACGCGATACCATTACACCATGGGCCTCACTCTTCCAAATGCCGTAATTCTTCTACATACTCGCAGAAACCAATGCCCCAAGGGGGCACCTCCCGCATGCCGTAACATTATATACATTCAACTGCAAAGAACACGCAGTATAAATAACGTAAAGAACGACGCTTGTATAGGAGATATTCCGCGCAAGACGAGAGAGAGAGAACGAAACAAATGAAAAAATGAGGTAACCACCTGGGAATCGAACCCGGGATCTTCCGATTGCCGGTCAGACGCGATACCATTACACCATGGGCCTCACTCTTCCAAATGCCGTAATTCTTCTCCATACTCGCAGAAACCAATGCCCCAAGGGGGCACCTCCCGCATGCCGTAACATTATATACATTCAACTGCAAAGAACACGCAGTATAAATAACGTAAAGAACGACGCTTGTATAGGAGATATTCCGCGCAAGACGAGAGAGAGAGAACGAAACAAATGAAAAAATGAGGTAACCACCTGGGAATCGAACCCGGGATCTTCCGATTGCCGGTCAGACGCGATACCATTACACCATGGGCCTCACTCTTCCAAATGCCGTAATTCTTCTACATACTCGCAGAAACCAATGCCCCAAGGGGGCACCTCCCGCATGCCGTAACATTATAGGAAAAGTAGGGAAATGGATATATAATTTCCTTAGTGAGCGGCGGCAAGTCGTTACAGTAAAAGGAGCATATTCATCAGAATCAGAGGTCCTCATCTCAGTACCAAAGGAAAAGTATTAGCCCCACTACTCTTCATAATCATGCTAACTGACATAGATGAGGGCGTTACCAGAGACAGCACAGTAACATCCTTTGTCGATGACACAACAAAGATCAGTAGAAAAATAAGAAACCCAGTAGATATAGGATCTCTACAAACCGACATGAACAGAATCTACAAGTGGACGGAAGACAACAATATGAAGTTTAACACTGAGAAATTTCAGCTGTTACGGTACGGGAAAAGAGAAGACCTAAAATCCATGGAATATTATACTCCAGATGGACAGGAAATTCAGAGAAATTCTAGAGCAAAAGACTTAGGGGTTGTAATGAATGATGATGCGAAATTTGAAACACAAAATAAGATAGCAGTAAACAGAGCAAAGAGAGTAACTGGGAAGATATTGAGAATCTTTAAACGAAGGAATAAGAATATAATGATTCTTCTACTGAAAACACTGATCATACCCAAATTGGAATACTGCTCGGTTCTAACATCCCCATATAAAAAGGAAGACATTAGACAACTAGAAGGGATTCAGAGAAGCTTCACAGCCAAGATCAAGGGGTGCAAAGAATTAAACTACTGGGAAGGGTTACGCGAATTAAACCTATAGTCACTGGAAAAGAGGAGAGAGACACACATCATTATTTACACTTGGAAAATAATGGAGAAACAGTCCCTAACTTACTCTGAATCCTATAACTCCCCAAACAACAGTGGAAAGTAGAAAAGGAAGACTGTGTCGTGTTCCCAAATTAAAGGGGAGACAGGGAACATCCTTAACCATGAAAGAAAATAGTTTCGTTGTGAGAGGACCAAAACTGTTAAATAAGCTGCCCAAAGACCTAAGAAACACGAGTGGTGTTGTAGTGGATATCTTTAAAAGAAGATTAGACGCCTGTCTCCAAACAATCCCCGATGAGCCGGGCGTACCTGGCTATGTGAGGTGGAGAGTACAAGAAACCAACTTACAACTTCACCAGGCCAACTCGAGAAGAGGAGCGACAAGCTTGACCGTCGTGAAATGAGGAATCATCGGGTGCAACTTTTGAAAAGTTGAAAGGTATAACGATAAATAAAGACTCAACAAAGATATCTGACGAACCCCCGATCCTTCAAGAGGTCTTTTGAATAGGGCTCAGACTTTTCTCTGCGCACACAGACAGGGATAAAGAATGCTCGCATGCATTTATATATATATAATTATATAACTTTGTGTGTGTGTGTGTATATATATATATAATATATATATACACTTAATGTAGTCACGAAACATACAAAATGATAACTTTACAAATAGAGCGGAGTTTGAGGCCCGTCGCGTCACTAAAACATCAAAGCTGACCACACACACACACACTGTTTCGTTTATATACTGTATATACACCCTTCATTTCCATTAATATTTGTTTATATGCTGTAGAGGAGAAATAAAACAACTTCATCGTTCTGTTTATTTAATATATATCGAAATACAAAATATACTGTATATATATAGAGTAGGTGCAAAACAGGGCTAATACATACATGATTTATATATATTTACATCAAACATTAAAATATTACAACCAGTTGAGGAGAATTGCATATACATTAGAAGCAAAAACAGGAATAATACACAGTGGAGTTATTTAACATATACAAACTGTATGTATATATATATATATATATATATATATATATATATATATATATATATGCGTCAAAAATAGAAATACACGGATTAAAGTCAGTTTTTACAACGCTTAAATAAAATAGTAAACTCACACGTAATCGAGTCCACATTTACATTCTCATTGCCTTGTACTACACAATAAGTGCGATTTAACATTAGTTCACCACTGAAAGTATGCGGCTGTCTATATTCAATATAAAGGGCTTTCAACTCGTTTAACATTATTTTTGTACCCACTTTACAATTGGGAGTCAAACTATCACGATCTTTATACACGGATAGAATACAGTCAAAACCACGCACAAAGATGATATCGTTTGCTACAACATCACCATTAAATTCAAGTTATAAACACTCTTTTCCATACGGTTTTATTCTTTCAACGCTGACCTTTTCAACTGTAAATTCTTCTTCACAACTCATATGGGCAATTGAAGTAGTACGTTTCTAAATCGTTACGACAACTGTGTCTTATATAAAAAAAATAATTCTTCAGGGTGAAGAGTGAAGCTGAGTTCAGCCCTGTACCGCTCTAGCTTTGCACCAAAGTTCATGATATTTCGAGGAGTCTGTACCTTTTAAATACGCATCCAGTTCCAAACCATTCTCGCCTTGTTCGTCCCTACACTTGGTAAAATCATCGAGCGGTGCGGTGTACACGTATTCAAGCGCCGTGTCAAAATAACGCATATCAGCAACACGTGCGTCTAATATAGGTTTTAGTTTACGGAAACCGACGTCTTCAAACATTCTGTCAAGAATGAAACGGCTTCGCGCGGGAATAAGGGCGTTATTGTCAGCAGAATTCTTCCACATCAAACGTAGATCACTGCATGCATGGTTTGTATCACGATTTACGCATAGCGTACAAATAATGGCGTACGAGGGTGCATCACTAATTTGTTCTCTTCTTGTGTCTACACACAGAGGTATTTTAAAACTGTCCTCACCCCACTTCTCAACCACCAAGAAGTTTCTGTTCATCTCTTCAACACTTAAATAAATAACTGTGTCTACCAGAGTTGATTGTTTGCATTTCGTCTCAAGTACATAGTTAATAGCACCCGTATTACACCTGAATACAGACCAAGACTTCAACATGGACACGTCGTATACTGCGTTGAGTGCTGCTCAACGGAAATTCCATCTTTTATTAGTTTTCTATTGATCCTGCGAGGTGAGAAGGTCCAGTCAGGTCAAGCTCTGAGGCGACCGGTGAGGGTCGGTTGGGGAGGTGGGAGGTGTGTGGGTGGGTTTGAACGGATGCAAGCGTTAGTAATGCAGATTCATGTACGAGATTGTTCCAACATGAAAGACTCGATGCGCACTGGTGAACCATTCGAATATTTAAAACTGTAACCCATTATACTTGGCAGACATTTTGAGAATTTTTCCATCTGCGATACATGAAGCAACATCGGTTTTAATGATTTATCACACTCTCTTCCTGGAATTCGCACCATACATCTTCTACAACGTTAAGGGGTAAATGTATTCACCAATGTACTTTCTCGAAGTATGCACATATAAAATTCATTAGCACTCTGGCGCTCTATTTCAGAGAAGCATGTGTCCATACTTGACCGTTTTGCTGGAAAAACGATACTCGTCCCTAAACTCAACTAAAAGTTCACATAAACCTTTAGCTACAATTTCACTGCGCACCTCATCATGATCTACATGGATGTAGTAGTAAAAATATTTTAAACTGTCCATAATTACAAGATTTGCAATCACCACCCCAGCGTACGCGTACTCGGTGTGATGTAATATGGTATAATATCTCCTGTCACACCAATCATCGAAAAGGTTCACAACCCAGATCCTTTGTTTCTCTTCTGCAAGCGTGGATTCTTTCACTTCACGATATATGTACTCTTTAGTAGAGTTTACTCCTACAACATATTCCATTACATCGTTTGAACTGCGAAACCCAACAATACTCTCACCAGAATAACCATAGAGTATTTGGACGTCTGTTTCCTCATATTTCACACGATTTAATGTGGCCTTAAAAGTTTCAAAGGAGGTGTGACTAGAAATTCTTTGGGTGTTCACCACATCTGTAGACTTTAGCGAGTACCACTTCAGGAATGTAGAAAAAGCAATATCATCTGTCGCCATCGTTATTTTTCGTTTACACGAGAATCCTCAACAGGCAAAAGATACGTCTCATAACCAGGGACTGCGAGGATCACCTGAGCACGCAGGGAGGAGATATGGCCCGCAAGCTGGATTAATAGCAGGAGCCACCTGACTCTTTTTACTGGCTAGTAACATACAGTGGGTGGAGCATAGATTTTCTTGTATACACACACACACACACAAACACACACACACACACACAAAGGAGAAAATGAAACGTCAGCTGAGACATAATTTATTTTAAATGCACTTAATAAGGAGAAAAAAAATAAATTGTAAAATTTCGTCAACAAGAAAATAGACTCTAATATAACAATTATTTATATAACAAATATTCACACTTCACGGTATCCAAAGGGAACAGTGTCGCAGGTGGCAGGCACCTGGTATCATTTCCTGTATGTGTTAGGGCAAACTTTCGTCCCCCTAAGTTCCTACACGCCCCCCCCAACTTCTGTGCCAGAAAATTATGAGTTCCTACAAAAACTTGGGGTGGTTGGTCACCCTTATTTCCATCATCTTCTAAACTCACTAGGTCTTTCAGCGAATCAAAGTTGACGATGTATTTCATATCCTTCCCCACCCTCACCCTTACCCCGTAAGTTTTTGGTCCTGATGAGACAAAAGCATCAGCGTAGGCGCTACCTCCAAACTCATCCTTTATATCGTCAGTCAACTCTCCGAGGAGTTCCCCAATAGGGGGAATATATTCACCTTCCCTCTCTGTGAATATCGCACTATCTGTGTCTGCGTAAAGAACCCTCCGTCCAAGAGAATGCAGTAGACCCCAAAGTTTGATGCGGCCGTAGGTTGTTGTGAAATTGGCTACAGGTATGTTTGTGACACGTGATATATCTGTACCCAATTCGGTTCTGTTGTACCGTATTATGTACGTATTACCCAAATTCATGATCTCCATGACCTATTTATCGAGGGCGTTGGCGAAATCCAACACTTTGTTATAACTTTGGGCTAGATGGACGTTCCTCTTGTTTGTATTCTGGGCAAATTTCCCCCAAAGACTATTTAGGCACAACTTTGCACTAAAGCGGCTACCAGGGTTCCTCGCAATTTGGCCCGTTCAAGTTGTATCCCTTCACGATCACGGTAGAGTTGAATATACGCCGATTTTTCATTTTCGGTCTCAACTCCTTGTGGGTATCCTGATGCTTCTACCTTATCCTTCAGAAAAGTGTTTATATATGGTGTGAAAAGGTTGGGGAGCTTCTGAAACCTCCACACCTCATATATCTTCATTATTCTGTACCCATTGCGAAGGGCTAGGAACAGCTCAGGACTTGTATATACGCCTCTGATCATCCTCGGGTTGATTGTGTGATTCCAGTCCCCATTGTTCTCCTCTGCGCACTTCACACACAGAGGGAACATGAGTTTGTGGTATATAACAACAGGCAAGATTGGCATCTATAAGTCACGAGGGGGGAGCACATCTACGAAAGAAAATCCGAAATACTTCTCGGTTCAAATTAGCTGAAACTCTTCGATGGCAGGGAGGACGGCACCCACGATTTTTGCAGGTGCGCCTACGTGATACGGATTGTTCTTCATCACATAGGAGTATAAAGAACAGAAGTCGTAGTAATGTAGTTTCACGCCCTCCGTAGGTGGAAAGTATAGTTTGAAGGGGTTTGTGCGTCCAACAAACAAACTATCGCCGCATTTGAGAGGGTTCAACACCATTGAACGCTTGATGGTGCTTATTTCTTCGCGGTACTGTTCATCTGTCTCCATCCGTACATCATATTTGTGTTCCCACAAAACCTTGTGAGTGAACTGAAAGCTTATAAGTTGATTGCGGGCACGGGTCCATGCGAGACTGTCGGCGGGAGATCTGCCATGGATATCTCCTACGATACCACACTCAGGACGTGGTCATCCATGCCACCAGCATCCGTTAAAGGAGTACGTCTTCTCACCAGTGGCGGGGTCTTCGTCGCGACCATCTACCCAAAGAGCACGGACATTGATCTTAATGGCCAATTACCCCATGTTGCGAGCATGTTTTATATATACACCTCTCTGTTGTTGTAGGTGTATGAACCAGTAAATAGCCTTATACCCATAACTGTGTGAGTTGTTTCGAGGAATGACGGCTAGCATGTCTTTAGGCATGAAGTTATTCTTGAACACCGTAAAACACAATGACGCGATCGGAGTTGCAGCTTGTAGAAGGTCGCAGTTGAATGGGACTATGTATATCCTTCTAAGGGTTTGGAAACATACAGTGCTCTAAGTACGCGTACTTCATTCATGCAATAACGCTCACATTCATCCGCTATACAAGGTGTTTCAGGAGGAAAGATCAATACTTCGGGAGGTGATAGTATCGGTCATTGTGAGGAAAAAAGTTCATATGAACATGGGTCTAATTCTGAATGGTTACGGAGATAGAGCTGTTTGAATCTGATGCGCGCGCAGCTCTTCCTCCTCCCGCGGTGGTCCTATTCAATGGCCACCAAGGTCTCCAGACCTCTCTCCGTTAGATTATTGTTTGTGGGGGTGGATGAAAAGTCAAGTTTACAAAAGAAAGGTGGATACACGAGACGAATTGCTCGCGCGCATTTTGGATGCTGCCGCCCGCATAAAGGAACATCAAGATCAACTCAGACGAACAACACGCGATCTTCGCATATGAGTTGCAAAGTGCATTGAGTCTGACGGTGGGATTTTCGAAAACGTATTGTAAACTGTAACAAATTTGTCATTTCTGTATCTGATACCATTCAAAATGCCAATGTTTAAACATTAAATGTTAGAAACAGTAATTGGTTTCTCTTTCTTGATTACCATTAACAATGCTTTTGTATTTGTAGATACAAACAGCTCTATCTCCGTAACCATTCAGAATTAGACACATGTTCATATGAATTTTTTTTCTCACAATGCGATACTATCACCTCCCGAAGTATTGACCTTTCCTCCTGAAACACCCTGTATTGTAAGGACTATCTTCTTTAAAAATGTCGTAATCTCATAATCTTGACGCTCACTATCACTCATGTTATCATAGTTAAAGTAATGTTTGGGGGGGTCTATGTAATTTAAAGTGTCGCCGGTGAGGAAAGCATAAGGGATATACCATTTTGAAACTTCGGCGTCTACGCCTATCACCTTGGGTAGCTTCGCTAATTTAGAAGGCGTGAATAACAGTGTCTTTAAACTTAACATTACTTCTTATTTACATCTGTATAAGCTTGTTTCCTCTTTTCAAGGAATAACCTGTAAATATCTCCGATGACACGTGTTCAATCAGCTCCTTATGAAGGAATTGTTCCTCAAATTTTGCGGCATTGTGGGCAAGAATATACACAGTCATTTTTTTGAACTGGTCCGCTAACTTGAAAATATAGTTCACAAAGAGTTTCACGGGGGTGTCGGGTGCACTCGTTTATAAAATGTTTTGTTTACAAGTAAATGTGGGATAACTTCTTTTGTTTCAGTGTTTGTGTAAGTCTCTATAGCGTAGTATACAGTTATACAAATTTATTTTTAGGTTTGGTGTCTTTCATATAGCAAACATGCTTTATACCATCTGCCTTATATTTCTCATAGCATGTAGTACAACAAATTTCACAAATTTCATCACATCTATGCCCGAACTCGCCGCTATTATTCAACGTATGAAACATACCGCACTTGCACATTCTCATTTTTCTACACGTCCCACTTGATTTATGGAGCTCAAAACAGTTATTGAAAAATATGCGTCTACATACTTTACAGTCCCTCTTCTCAGCCTCAACTTCTCGACTTTCGCATCTGGGGGTTTACACTGCTCGCATACCATGTGACAATCCTTACAATGCTTCAACAGATCATTCGTAAACTCAAGACAACCCTTACACAAATCGTGATGCCTGCCATATTTTCGACGTTTATCATAACTCGCGTAAAGAACCCTTATATTGCGGATGGGTAGATACGTTTTCCCTGACAGCCCTAAAATAAGTAAAGGTTTTGTACGTTCTCTCACACTGCTTTTAAAAACATATACAGTCCTACGACGATTATCCGAATCGACGTGCAGTGTTGCCAACAATGATTAACGAATTTACCAGATACAAACATAATCAATATAGGTTCTTTAGTTACGAAATTATGCGCCGTGTAAACTTATTTTCTGACAGCCCCTCGTATATGCAATCGTACTTAGCACAGTAAACATATGTGCCAAGACTATTGCTATAAAGCTGCAACCACGCTCGGAGTTTTTATGCAGTCTGTAAATATCCTGAGAATTGAAGTTAAGCGTATAAGGTGTGGCCGTATGTCCCGCAACACGGAAAACGTGGTCTATATCTATCGCGAAGTTGTCCATATTAAATTCTGTACTGCTTTGAGAAGCCTCCAATATACGTCCCACAATGTACTCCACATCTACGTCAGTCAGACGTCTGTAGGGTATTACTACCCCAAAATCATCTCTATCCGCATCACCTGTCCCGAACCCGAGGGACAATCGGGTCCTGGTTTCACGTCCCTTACTGCTCTGAAGGGCAAACTCCACAATACGCTCAACTACGCGGCGCAGTCCGTGTTCAACACCGTTGCTCTACATGGATCACGGGTCGACCCTGACTTCGTACCGGTTTCTAGTCAGGGATGGGGTTGGGGTGGCGCTGCGCACCAGCTCAAATGTTATTTGTCTTAATCTGTCTTAACGTTATAAAATGCAATGTACCAATGAAGCCCTCTCAGAAGTCGCGCTTACGTTTTACAAGAACATAATACACACACTCGCTCGTAAAAGTCAAACTGTGGGGAAGAAAAAGTGAATTATCGTACAAAGAGTGGTTTCATTCCTTCCCACCTTCTTTTCAGTTTGGGGCCTTTATTGTCTAGTTTAATATAATGAAAAAAGTAGTCGTGATTCCACACGAGGTGCACGCTTCACTACAAAACACAAACAGTCCAGATACGGTTCTAGAGCCCCGTAAAACCAGGCTTAAAAGAATGGAAAGCGAATTGGTAGACCTATTAAACAGTGAAAAGTCTCCTGATGAGAAAGGAATCTTATACCAAGAAGCTCTGCAAAAATTTCTTCATTAGTACGAAAATTATAAGAAACCGGTGGAGTTCCCCGTAGTTATCAAACATTTGGGCGATACTGACCATGGCGAACCTGAACAAATATAGAACAACGGGCAAGAGCAACGCAAAACCCTACCCGTGCCCCTCTAAAATAAGCAAATGGTTAATATATTAAGAAAAAGTTATTATGTCATTTTTAATCCAGTCTCCTACAGGGTATTAATAGGCTGGACAGAGGCGTTGCTAATGAGAGACTAAGGAAAAAGGATGTTGAGAGATTTTTGCTTGAGCAGGATGCTTATACACTTCGTAAACTGGTGAGAAGAAGGTTTAAAACTGCCAAGACATTAGCAGCTTCGGTTGATTCTATTTGGCAGGTGAGTTTAACAGACATGCAGAGGTATTCGGTGTATAATGGAGGCTACCGATACATCCTGTTCATAATAGATGTATTCTCTAGATATTTGTGGCTAATTCCACTGAAAATTAAGTTGCCTGAAACAATTGCTAATGCCGCAAAAGCAGTAATGTTGAAGGAAAACAGGATTCCTGGCTAATTTTGTACAGACATGGGGAAAAAATGTATAGGCCGAGCTTTTCAGAACATGTTGGCAGAGTTTAATATCAGTTATTACACTAGCAATTCTATACATAAGGCATCTTTAGCCGAAAGAGTTCAGAGTACCATAAAGGAACGCATGCATCGCTATTTCACATATAAAAACACATACTGTACAGATATATAGACATTCTGGAGTCGCTGGCTTCATCCCACAACCGTTCACACCCCCAAGCGATTGGTACAACGCGTAGCGAAATTTTAAAAAGAGGTATGCATAGAGAACGTGAGGTGAAAAAAGATAATCGTAGAGCGCCACCACGCTCTGTGCGTTTCAAAATTAATGGTTATGTAAGGATGTCGCGTTCGGGGAATAAATTCGCGAAGGGATTTGAGCAAGGTTGGACAGGCGAGATTTTTAAAGTTAGAGCTATGAAGCCTTTGAAGATTTGATTGGGAAAGAAATTGGTGGTGGCATTTATGGTGAGGAGATGCAGAAAGTGACATTTAATTTAAGAAAAAAGTGTTTAAAATTGAAAAAAATTTAGGAAGGAAAGGTTCAGGAAAGAGAATAATGTGCCTGGTAATATGGCTAGAGTACCCAGAAAGTTTCAACACCTTTATAAAAGCTGATGCAATAATGAAGCTTAAATAGTATACAGTACAACATGGCGCCTCACCACTTCTACGTCACACTCCAGTCCTTTTCTTCTCTCTGTACATCTTAACAGTAACCTGGCCAACTTTATAACAGAACTGCATGGGCCCATTGAATTGGGTCGTGAATCATATGAGGTTGGAATATGTGAATTTCAATCGACTACCAAGTTTTTAAGTATTGACAAGAAAGAACCCAATTTTATGTTTCTTAGAAGTCGCGATGAATGTGAAAAAGCCGGCGTAACTCGGGACGACATCATGCGCTCAGCCTGGAGCGGTGATTTGCAATACTACAGTGCAACAGTAACACTAGGACAGGGGCATTATGACACAACCGAGGATATTATGAGAGACTTAAATGGGAGTCTGAAAAGTTCAAATCTTACGTCTGATTTAGTATACAAAATCGTAAACAAAGATAAGACGGGCATACTATTTTGCTAAAATCGAAGGCTAACAGAAATATTAAAGAAAAAACACTGTTCAAAATTATACCTGAGGGTAGATATGTTCTAGCCTTCCAAAGAGATACTTTTCACGAGTCACAACATGATTGATGAGTTTATTGAATCAGCTAAAATTGAAGAAACTGCCCTCTGGAGACCCTCTTCCGAACATGTGTTATATTTACAGAAATATTGCGGAGCATCAGTTTGTTGGGGATACCAGGTGCGACTGCTGCGCATCGCCCACATTCCCAATCATAGAGGAAAGAGTTTGAACATTACATACGACAAGCCTCATTATGTCAAAGCCACAACTAACTTACTAACCAGTTTCTCAATATATATAAGCATGATTGAGGGGAAAAGGTTTCTTTTCGGTGACGGGAGGTTAACAGTGAAGCTTCATTTCCGTCGTACTGCGACAGAATGACCCAAAGGCCGTTCTCAGTCTACCGAGGGGTGAGATATCAGCGCGGTTCCATTTTTTCAACTATACTGCGTACGGCAGTCCCTTTTCTGAAGAGTCATGCCAGATATCTCGGTAGGAAAGCGTTACAATCAGGTCTTAATACGGTAAAAGACATAATGGCGGGGGTTAAGCCTAAAGAAGCTCTAAAAAAACATTTAAAACGTACACGGGACGAAATTGTCAAAGATGCAAAGAAAAAAATACGTGGTGACGGAAATAAAAACCGGAAGAAGAACCGCACTGTAGGGAGGAAGAAGAAGAAGGCGTTACCAACTCGTTGTGTTAAACGTTAAGGTTATAAAAAAAAGTTCTAAGCGCATGAAACCTATGATTGATCACTTTTTTAGCTGATATAAGCTAAGAATGTTGCACTCGTGGGTCAAAGACTGATTGCTACTTGTCGAGAGAGGTGTCACTATTTCTGACGTGCCATGGCACGTTCCATCCATCCCTGTAGTTCACAATGTTGTAAATCGGAGCTGGCTCTCTTTGACATGCCCCCGATACAAATATCTATAGAGCACAGTAACTTTATTACAGCTAGCCCGCTAAACACAATTAGCTCGCCGAGTCCTCCAATAGAGTTTCTTTGTCCCTAGCTCAGGCCTTTACCTTTTTGACCCAAGCTGTGTGCATGTAAGCTAAATTACGAATAGCACATTCAGATGGATCGGATTGCGAAAAATGACTATGTTCTATACCCAGAAACAAACTTTCTACACACTTTATTTAGCCAGTGTGACGTGTATTTAAATCAGACCAACATCTCCTATCTGGAAAATGTCCTCAACTTTTCAAAAAATGTGAAGGACACCTTTTTAACTGCCGAAGGTTATTATCAGGCTAAAGATGAAAGTAGTATAAAGAATAAGTTCCAAAAAATCTAAAAAGAAGGTTTACGACTGCTATGGACGCCTCCACACAGATTTCACGTTCCAGAAGTTGCTTGTGAATGGGGTCGATATGAAATTAAAACTCACCCGTACGAGCACTGAGATTTGTTTAAATTTGGGTGCTGATCAAGAAGAGGGTGCGAAGCGTGTAGTAATTCATATTATGGAGACATAGCTCCTCGTACGTCGTGTAAAATTAAGCTATGATAAGCAGATGGAAATTGAAAAAAATTGAATACATACCACAGTGAAATATCCAATGAAAAGACTTCAGATTAAGGTGTTTACAGTCCCTTCAGTTTTAACATCTGCTTAAAACGATATTAACTGGAATGTAGGAGCACTCTTCAGTGAATGGCACATACAAAAATTCCGCATTTAAATTCGAAAATTTTGGCGCAGAATGAATTTGTCCAGAGTTCGAACCTGTACCTCTTTGATTTCTCACCGGACTTCAGTGGGAGCATAACCACACACATAAGTCCCCAGCAGAGCGGAATTATCTCAGTCAGATTAGAGTTCGACAAGCCTCTAGTCTCGCCTATTAGCGTAACAGTATTTCTTGAGGCACAAACCCTGATCGAAGTTGACCGGGTTAGGAGAGTCATGACGGACTTTTAAAAATGGACACGGTTACACTCCATAGAGTGATGAAGAGTGACAGATTCACGCACCAAATTTATTGGCTTGTTTGCGAAGAATGAGACGGTAAAACTTCAATCACGAGAGGTTGTGAATACATACGTGAGCAGTAGAGAAGTGACTTGTGTGACCATGCGAGCAACGATGTGGAAGTATGCAGTCAGATAAAAAACAGTTCTCTTTTGTGGTCACCCGGTGTAATGTGCGCAGCTTTATATATATATATATGTAATTGTGACGACAAATATCTTCAACAATTAATTATTTTAAATTGCACCAAATATGCACCGTGCACAGTATAGCTTTCAGTATTATATTGCGAAAATTTATAAAATTTGTGTAACACTTAAGGACGGGAATTATGTTCTGTAACTATTTTAAAATGTAATGGTTGTTAAATCTGTAATTAATTAAAATTGTGTGTATATATATATATATATATATATATTGTTGGCAGAATACAGTGACAAACAAGGTTGTTAGCGTGATCTATTTGTGTAATTTAAAACATGTGGAAATCGTTTATAGGTATTAAAAATCTCGCACTTCATTTCACCATGTAATAATAATAATAATAATAATAATGATAATAATAATATACGGGTGTTCATCCTTACCCTATTTGGATAATACAAAAAACTTACATTATTCCTTCAATTAAATCGCATTCTTGATGTTACTTTCTATGGGCGTACTGATTGTCGTATAAAACCCTCAGTTCTTCATTTCCTTCCGTCTCCTCATCATTGACCACTTCAGCCGTTACATTCTCGTATGCACTCATAAAATGATTCACCTCAGATCCACTGCTTTAAGAGAAAAAATATTAAAAATATTACATTTCAAATTGAGTTTATGTACCCTTTCTATTCGTTTAAATCACTTTAAAATTGTACACGGCCTACTTTATAACTAAAGCTGCTTAAAATTGTACATACACCTTAATGTATAATATATATATATAATATATATAATATATATATATATATATATATATTAGGGTGGCCCTTATATGACCTCAAAAACAGAAAGTGACGGAAATTTCGCTCAATATTTAGAGGTCGCCCTTATTGTCTATATTTTGACACTATTTGCCCCAGGGCATGCAGGTCCTCCCTACTCAAAAGTAGGTATTAGCCGCTCAAAGGAGGAGGTATCGTGGTTGCCAGCCACTCATTGTTACCTGCCTTTGTTCAAAAGTGTCGCTTTCTTGCAGTCCGGGAACTTCTTTCGGTGGTCTGCGACGACTTGAAGGAGGAATTGGAGCTGCTTCTCATCGCTGGTCAGCTTCTTGTTAAAGTCTTGAATAAGGGCAACTCCTCTCTCTGCTCTGTCGTTGACCACAGCCAGGGACCGGACCAGATTTGCGGCAGCTTGGAAGCTTTGGGACTGGGGCCATTCGCGGGGGTCTTGCCGGAGGAAATCATCCGGAAGGGCTAACCTCGTGAAAAGAGCCTTGGAGTTTGCGGACACCAGTTGCTCAAGACCCTTTCTATCGTCATCCAAGAAGATCCTTGCATCCAGCTTCGGTCTTTTGGGAGGATCTTCTTCTTCCTCGCCTTCCATGGCTTCCACCATCAACTGCTTTGTTCCCCAGGACACCCTTTCATCGAAGAGAGACAAACCGACCAGTTCCTCGGAAAGATACCACAGATGGTATGAGTCGATGGGTCGAGGGCAGTCGATGACCCTGATTTTGTTTCTGCAATCGGTTTTCTTGAGAAACCTAACCTAACCTAACCTAACCTGACCTAACCTAACCTAACCTGACCTAACCTGACCTGACCTGACCTGACCTAACCTAACCTAACCTAACCTAACCTAACCTAACCTGACCTAATCGAGTTTCTTATACTATTGTTTTTTTGCAAGATATCGCACTAATTCTTGTCATTTTTTGTGAATTTTATGGCGTAAGCGCCACACCAGCTCGGACTTATTCAAAAAGATGTTGGAGTGTATTGCGTCGTTTCAGTAAATAAATTTATTCAATATCTAACATTTTTCTTTATCATTTCTCAAGAAAACCGATTGCAGAAACAAATTTTTCATTTTTTTTTAAAAATTAATAATAATTAACATCAAATAGCTTTCATTTTTCCTCTCTAGACAAATTGTATCTGTATACAAATTATTGTAGATAAATTGTGTCTGTAGACCAATTGCTGTTGATAAATTGTAGACAAATTGTTGTAGATGAATTGTATCTTTAGACAAATTGTTGTAGACAAATTCGCTGGACACCGAGAGCTTCTTGGTGGTCGCCTTGCTGATGGCCTTGTGCGGGTACTTCAACAAGGACTTCATGAGGAGGAAGTCGTTGAGAGGAGCCTGGTGAGGAAGTGGAGCCGTTGTCCAGGCTTTCGCGTACACGATGACAGCGAACAAGGCGAGTTCTTTGATGCCTTTCTCCTCCACTGCGGTTAACTTGAACTGGTCCCGAAAAATCCAGATCTTGATGGCGTAGAGGACCTTGGCTATCCAGCGAGTTCGGTGCATTGCTCCAGGAGCACTGAAGTGAATGCTTCGCTGTGGGGTCCCCCCAAGGAAGATGATACAGAGTTCCACGAGTTCCCTGTAATCCTCCCTGGTATGCTCCGTCTGGGACTTGAAGAACTGAAGGAATTCTTCCTTGACCGGGGCAACTGCAGCCTCCACAACAGGATCAGTGATCGCGGACTTTAAATCCTCCTGGTTGATGAAAGACCACTTCTCCCGAAACCGATTGAAGAGCTGGATATCCGGTCCTGTTGATGGAACTCGCAGTGCGGCCTCGAAAGCCGCTCCGATCACCAGTTCCAAGATGTGGTGACGACAAGCAAGGTAGAGAAGATCTCTTCCTAGCTTCTGTTCAATCAGGCAGCAGGCTCCGGAGCGATGTCCTGTGTTGGATGCTGTTGTATCAAAACACAGAGTTTGAACCCGGTCACTGATACCCTACTCCTGCAGGCAAGCAACAACAGCTGACGCTTGAGCCTCCCCGGTTCCTGTGTGAAGCTTTAGGACCCCAAGAAGCTTCTCAACTCCTTACCACGAAACAATGATTGGAAGATGCTCTACGTGCTCCCTGCTCGTCAAGTCCTCCATCAACTTCCCTTCCCAATGGACGACGAGGGGACCTTCACCCGGGAATTCTTCCTTCATCTTTTGTGCCGTCTCCGATCGGTGCCAAGCCCGGAGTCGCTGAATGGAGTTGCGGTTTATGTTCAGCCCTTCCGCATTCCGTCAGAGACTGCTAGCAGCTTCCGTCAGTATGTAGGCGGCTCTCCTGGAGAGGATCTGTGTCCTGTCAAGTGCGACTGCCAGGCGGCTGTCATGATGTTCTTCTTCCCCCTACTTCGCTTCGGAGGGCACGCTCCTCCGCAGGCACCTGAGTCGTCCCCTGTCTCCTCTTCGGATGCGTAGGAATAAGAAGACTTGAAAACTGCTCGGCTGGTAGATGCTTCGCACTCCTCAGCGGCTTTCCTCTTCCGGAGCTTCTCCTGAACATTCCTCTTCGCCGCTGCTTCATTCCTTCTCGTTTGCTCCAAGTCCAGTCCAGCGATGTATACAGTCCTGTCCTTCTGCCTCTGCATCTGGAGGAAGGCCTTGTCTTCAGGGTTCTTGATCATCTTCATGGCATCCGCGTGCGCAATGTCGAACAAATCGTTCAACTTCTTAAAATCTGCTTTTTCTTGTGCGCATCGTCGGTCCTGGTCTTGTGTTTTTTCAGCCCTTTCCACTCGTCGAAGGTCCGTTCGAGTTTGGCAATGCAGTGCTGTTCAGCCCGAGTGGGAATGCTTGCCAAATGTCAGAATTCCATTACGGCCCTGACGGTGTTGCGGCTTGCCTCACGGACAGGCTGCTTCTTCTCCTCGTGAAGGAAGAGGAATTGGCCAAAGGCCTGACCAATGGAAGGAAGCTTCCTTCCCCTGATTTCTTCCACAAAATAAACACCAAGATAACGCTTCTGTCGCGTATCCATCATGTATCAATCCTGCAAATGAGAACAAGAGTATGAGTAATTAGTATGAGTATTAGTATGAGTAATTAGTATGATTAGTATGAGTAATTAGTATGAGTAATAGTATGAGACTATGAGTAATTGAGTATACCGAAAAAGGAAAACTTTGACGTGCCAGGGCGACCTCTAAATATTTCTCGAAAACCGTCATATTTCGCACAGTGCAGTTAGACGAATAACGGAACAAATTGAGTGGGTGAGAGGATACAAAATCAACACTTCAGTTTTAAGGGCCACCCTAATATATATATATATATATTGTCTATGTTTCTGAAGGCATGCCCGAAATTACTCCACGTCTTAGAATTGGAGTTCCCCTACACTGACGCGATTTCTTGAATATTATAGAATTCTTTTTTAAAATTCGTCTTCGTCAAAATAATAAATTAGTTCTGTGATTTAGTTGCATAATAAAATGAAGAAATGATACGTGGAGAAAAAATCGTCCGAATAAATAAATTGTACTGGTAAGAAGATTGTTTACTGGTTTGATACTGTGCCAGGTTAATTATAAGCTATTCGAATATTCTATAATTGCATAAGAGAAAAAACTACGGCAAATTTTTCTGAAATAAAAATAATCCTCCCCCTATTTCAAGTAGCAAGATCTGCGATATATATATATATAATGGTGCATAATTGCATTAGAGAATTTGTAAATGTGAATATATAATTTTCACTTACAACTCGTATTATAAAATTCATTTCTAAAATTCACCTTCCTCAAAATAAATACTTAGTTTTTGGAATTAGTTGCATAATAAATTGTTCCATAGCTAGATTTAATTAGATCAGGAAGTGTGCAAACATTCCAACTCTATATATATATATATATATATATATATATATATATATATATATATATATATATATATATAGTATGTATATATATATATATAGTATATATATATATATGTATATAGTATGTATATATATATATAGTATATATATATATATATAGATAGTATATATATATATATATATATATATATATATATATATATATTAATATATATATATATATATGTATATATACTGTATAGTATATGGCTACCTTGCTAAACGAATTTTTTACGTCAGTTTTTACTATAGAAGATGTAACAAATATCCCTACGGTCACGGACATAATACCGTTTGATAATGGTAATATTTTGGATAATATAGTGGTTAGTGAAGGGGAGGTAACGCGCTATATTGATAAAATGAAAACGCGTAAATCACCGGGGCCGGATTCCATATATCCCATACAACTAAAAGAATTAAAAGATAGCATTGTTGTGCCGCTAACAAAGATTTTTAATGCGTCTATTTCTGAGGGGTGCGTACCAGATAATTTCAAGTTAGCAAACGTAACACCTATCTTTAAGAAAGGCGATAAAGGTGCGGCGGGAAATTATAGACCAATCAGTTTAACGTCTGTTGTAGGTAAGCTACTGGAATCAATAATTAGGGATCGTACAGTCGAACACTTAGAATTCCATAAGCTAGTTAGAAATACGCAGCACGGATTTAGGCGAAACAAATCTTGCTTAACTAATCTTTTAGAATTTTTCCAAAGCGTGGTTGACGTTTACGATAGACATCGGGCGGTTGATGTAGTGTATTTAGATTTTCAAAAGCGTTTGACACCGTGCCGCACAAAAGACTCATTCAAAAAACTAAGGCTCATGGAATCAGGGGTGTAGTAATAAATTGGCTAGAAGAGTGGTTGCGAGGCAGGAAACAGAGGGTGGTCGTTGATGGAGCGGAGTCATGTTGGGCTAATGTAGCGAGTGGCGTTCCTCAGGGTTCTGTATTGGGCCCCTTGCTTTTTCTTATATATATTAACGATTTAGATGTCGGCCTAGTCAGTACAGTTTCAAAGTTTGCGGATGACACGAAGCTGGGTGGTAGGGCGATTAATGACGAAGATAGAGGTAAAATTCAGGAAGATCTGAATAAAATCGTTGATTGGTCAGTCACATGGCAAATGAGATTTAACGTTGATAAGTGCAAAATTTTGCATATAGGTTCGCGTAACGGTAATTTTGCCTATAGTATGTCAGGGAAACATTTAACAAGCGTAGAGCAGGAAAAAGATTTAGGAGTTATAGTCACGGGTGATTTAAAAGTACCGAAACAAAGTACAGCAGCGGTCAATAAGGCGAACAAAGTGTTAGGTTTTATAGCTCGAAATTTTGAGTACAAATCGCGCGATATTATAGTTCCTCTTTATAAATCATTAGTTAGACCCCATTTGGAGTACGCGGTCCAATTTTGGAATCCGCATATGCGCAAAGATATAGACAAAATCGAAAGAGTTCAAAGACGAGCAACTAAGATGATTCCGTCGCTTAGGTCAAAGTCGTACGAGGATAGGCTTAAGGAGTTAAAATTGACAACACTCGAGACTAGGAGGTTAAGGGGTGATCTAATCCAGGTTTTCAAAATTATGAATGGGTTCGATAACGTAGATAGAGATAGCTTTTTCGAAATATCTCAATATAATAGGACTAGAAATAACGGGTGTAAGTTGACAAGTAGAAGGTTCGAGACAGCAGTTGCAAAAAACTTTTTTACGCATAGAATAGTAAATAGCTGGAATAGTTTGCCGGTAGAAGTATTAGTAGCACGTCTATAAACATGTTTAAAAATCGATTAGACGCATATGTTGATAGAAAGGGTATAGTTTAAGGTAGTAAAATTAAGGCTTTCTCGGGATAGATCCCACAGCTCAACACAAGTGTTGTGGGATATAGGGAGGCAGCGTCTTGGGTTAGGGGATACTCTCTGTCCTTACACACCCCATTTAAAGAGATTCCTCTGCCGAGCGGTGCCCCCCATAGTACTGTGAGGTATTGAAAAACTCATGATCTTCACTTGCCCCACAAACACCTTTAAATGGGAGACCCAAAATGGGTGGACACACATTTCTACATTACTGTACAGTCTTTACAGCCACACTTACACTTTTTCTCGTAAGTGTATATATTGTAATGTATATGATTGTAAATTTTGACTTGGTCCGCAATCGATATGGACCGTGACTTGATGGATACCGTAATGAAATTGACTGGATTCTTTGGATCTGATATATTTGCATGTCCGTTAAAAATAGATATAGAGTGTAACATATTTGTGGATAGTAGTCTATTATGACTTGATCCTCTGGATCCAGAGATTCTATCTTTAGTTTTAAATCGATAATTAATTGGTTTTAAATTGATAATTATTTAGTTTCGTAAAAATTGGTCGTTGCCAATTTACCGGCCGTTTTTACATAAATTTCTTATGTTCTTGTGGTTCGGAACCCACGTAAAATTGTAGGTCTCCTCCGCCACCACGGAGGACATACACAATACACGATTACGAATACAGTTAGGTAGACCAGCCATGAGTGGATCCTAGGGTCTTTGTTGGTCTGAAACATTATAACATTATAACATTATAACATATATATAATATATATATATATATATTTTATATATAATATATATATATATATATATATATATATATATATATATATATATATATATATATATATAGCGTGTCCCAAAGAAATGTATACCCTACTGTTTATATGTTTTTTAATAAAGAATTTTCTCCTGAATAGAAATATGTAATTATTTTTATTAAAAATTGAAGAACAAAAAAGTTACAGATGTTTAAATTATAATTATTATTTTCGAGACTTCATGTGCGATATTTTCTAATATTTTTTTTTATGGCCTGGCCTGCCTTTAACCGACTGTTTTGAGATACTTATGTTTAGTGCCTAGCTTAGCCTAGCCATTTCGTTGAGTTCTAATTAGGCAAGACTACAGTTTTGCTCTAACCTTATCTAACATCTTATAACTCTGCGACGTTTGTTCTTTTCTAACGACAATTTGAACATCTTAGATAAAGTGTCATTTAACCATGGAATTTGTAATTCTTTTGAATTAACTAATAATTACAACATTTATGCTTCAATATCAACACTAAACATAAGTATCTCAAAACAGTCGGTTAAAATATTAGAAAATATCGCACATGAAGTCTCGAAAATAATAATTATAATTTAAACATCTGTAACTTTTTTGTTTTTCAATGTTTAATAAAAATAATTACATATTTAGATTCAGGAGAACATTCTTTATTAAAAAACATATAAAAAGTAATATATTTATTATCCTCATAGCTGGTATTATCGAACAAAGTGGGTATACATTTCTTTGGGACACGCTGTATATATATTACATATATATATATATATATATATATATATATATATATAATATATATATATTGTTAACCCCCCCTTTATGGCCCTGAGTCGGTTCGGATTCGACGGGGGGGTTCTGGTTAGGAGGCTGCAACGGATGCTTCTTCTTTATACTTTTCTATAATTCTTTTCTCTCGCTTTATGGGGTCGACACTCTATTAATTCTTTTCTTCCAATAATAGAAGATAGCCCAACTCGAGGGGGAAAATAAAAACTTTCTCTTACTTTTGTTTACTTCTTAAAAATTACAGTTGGTACTCTGAATTTACAAGGGTAGAGGTTCGACCTCTTTCGACCATGGCTCAGGCCGGAATCTAAAAATATATTAAGGAGGCAAGGGGCCTCTGCCCCCTCCTAATGAGGTGCTAATCTGAAGTACAATGATGAAGTGCTAATCAGAAGTCTAATGCAGAAGTCTAATAATGAAGTGCAATAAATGAAGTGCTAATGCAGAAGTGCTCTAATTGAAGTGCTATAATGAAGTGGTCCTAATTTTACAAGTACATGCATAATATAGCTTAAATGTTTTGGGGGAGGACAGTTGAAGGTTAAATTTCCCCCCTTTTTAAACACATGATTTCAACTAAAAAGAATAAAAAATATAAAAATAAAAAAGAACAGTAGTATCGCTGATTCTACATTTATGGAGGCGATATCATTTCGTAATAGTACAAATTTAGTACATGACCGAGTACGTATTAATTTTGGTTCATTACAATTACGATTACAATTACTAATTAATTCATATTCACTTATTATTGTTTTAATTTCAATTCCATTAAAGTACATTCTTACATGATAAATTAAATCATTACATTTAATTACAGTTTCACTGAAGTACATTAAAAGTTATTGTTAATTTAAAGTATTACAGTTAATTACAATTTAAACAGTTACTATAACTTTGTCTTGTTTTTACAGTGTTTCATATTAATAGACAATTAAGATGTTAGAAATATAATACAAAGTACATGGCACTTACGAGATAATTTATTTTACGAAATAATATGCTATAATGTTATAAATTCGAATCAGAGCGAAAGGAGACCTTTTTTTATCTTAGAAGCGTTATTCAAATTCTGCTGTGATGAGCGGAATTTCTGATAATAACTTACTAAGGCATTTATGAATATCTTGCGAGGGTTGAACGCACTTGAAAGTAAAAATGAAAAAATAATACGAGAACGTTTTTTTCGCGTTCTCGAACGAAACTTCGCGCCTCACAAATTGACACGAGTAAAGATGATTATTTAATAAAAATTACATACGATAATGGTCAAGCTAAATATGGACGTATGGGGGCGGGGATATTGGTCGAATAATAGTTATATTTATACTACATAACATAATAATGACTTCTATAGGGTGTACAGTTTTTATTATGATGATATATAAATTTTCATACATTGGATACTAGATATATGATGAAGGGAAAATGTGACGTCATAGTTATTGAATTTTTACGTATAGTACGAATCATTGTTAGGAAGATTTACAAGAACAAATTAGAGACAGAGTGGGAAACGTAAAGAGAATAAAGTTATTTTATGACGTCATAGTGCATAAGTCATTATTACAAATCGAAATTCTATCCAAAACTCGCTTCTGCGATTTTGGCTTCTTATGTAAAAATGGACAATGAATCCATATAATGATGGTGTAGAAATTGTTCATTGTTCACTTTTTACATATATATATATATAAAAGGGATATGGTGTATATGTTGTTTGTTCACAATTGAAGGTAAATAATTAGTTTTGTGATTTAGTTGCATAATAAAACGCCGAGGGCTTGGGAAATATATATATATATATATATATATATATATATATAGGGTGCGTAAAAAACTAATGACGCTCGTAAACATGTATTTATTGTTGGAAAAAATTAAGATAGGATTGTTAAACTTACAATAAATGTTCCTTTGTCAATCCTTAATGTATCTCAAAAAAATTGTTCTATGTGACCCCCTTCTTGTTGAATACATTTGGTTAGACGCTGGATCCACTCATTGATGCATATGTCAATATATCGCTGAGATACATGATTCCAGCCATCCAACACTTTATGGCGTAACTCATCAACATTGCGAATATTTTCACCTGGTGTATAAACTTTTGATTTTAAAGCTTCCGAAATGCCATAATCGAGCGGCGTAAGATCTGGACTATTGGGAGGCCACTTGTTTGGTGTAATGAAATTGGGTGTTTCTCGTTCCAGATACACGATTGTACGCTTCGCCCTGTGTGCAGGTGCTTCATCTTGTTGGAAAGTGAAATTATTTCCACTAATCTGACGAATATCATCCAAATACTGTAGAAGGACCTGTGTACAATAATATTCTGCATTGATTTTGGCTTGTGGCTGAATCACAACAATTCTTGTTTTGCCTAATTTTGAGACGCAAGCTCCTCCCATAATGCTAGGCAAAAGTTAGATGTTTCCTTTATTAACCGCTCGGGTGCAACATCACGTTTTCTTTGAACATTTGCATATACCCGATCGTTTTGTTGGTTAATCGGTGGTACAATGTGAAATAATTTTCCATCAGAGAATCACAATCTTCTAACTGAGTTACCCTAGAATCTGTTTATCAGGATTTGTACACATGTCATCCGCCTAACCTTATTGGCATGGGTTAGACTTTGCCCTGATATATGTTCATAAGCTTTTAAACGCAAATCGTGTTTCACAATATTTCTAACCCAACTACGACTTATACCTGTTTATTTTTCGATTTCCCTCGGTTAAATGTGCGTTCCTGGTTTACCTTCCTGACTTAAGATATAACCTTCCACTAAGTCAATATTTGCCTGAGTTCTTGCACTTTTGGGACGACCACTTCCATCACGTCTCTTAACATTTCCAGTTTCATCAACCTTTCTAATTAATGATATACTGAACTCCCGATTCAGTCCACGGTTTATTTTCGAAAATCTGTATCATTCTTCTGGCGCCCAAACCTTGGCCAATTCTTAGATTCTTTAGAAGCATTTCGTCTTCTTCACTGTATTTGGGCATTTTTGCACTCACAGTATTTTAGGGGGATCTTAGTTATATTTTACTTTCTGAAATCTGAAATAATAAAGAAAATTAGAAGTAAATATTACTGCAATCGTATAAAAGTGTGTATTTAATAGTGTGAAAACTTTAAGTTTATTGGATCATTATCATGCGTAAAAACAGCTTGCAAATCATTGTCATCAGTTTTTTTTTCCCCACACTGTATATATAAAGGTTATAATCAGGGCTAAAATGAAAGCTGGAGTACTGTTTAGCGCACCGCCTTAGATCTAAAGACAGCTGCATAAGAATTGCCGGTGGCTTTTACCGCGCATTAAAGAAGAATTATTTAAAACAATTTTTTTTTGCATTAACACACAAATATATCTTTTAAGCGTATTATAAAAAATATTAATTTAAATCAGTTTTAGGGATATATATAGAGGGTGTCCCATAAGTCCGGCATCATAGGAAAAATAATAAAAAAAAGGCAAAACAAAAGCTTTTATTTACAGAACGTGCTCACTATGTCCACCATTGTTTTCAATACACAAATTCAGATGTGATACCCAGTCAGCAAGCACACGGTGAATGATGTCAGGAGTAATGGTGTTACATGCCCCAATAATGCGCTGCCGCAAATGTTCAACACTCCTAATTTTCTCTGCGTATACGAGCGCTTTCAAGTGGTCCCAGAGATAAAAATCTAGTGGCGTGAGATCCGGGCTTCTAGCTGGCCATTCCACAGGCCCTCGACGTCCTATCGAATGACCAGGAAATTGTTGGTACAGGTATTCCCTTACTTGGGTGCTGTAATGTGCAGGAGCGCCGTCTTGCTGGAACCATGTTGGGAAATTTCCTTCTTCGTTCAAGACACTCGGAAATGCTTCTTCCTTGAGCATACATAGGTAGGTGCCTCCAGTGACATGTTCATCGAAAAAGAGGGGGCCTATGATGCCATCCTTCCGAATGCCACACCATACCATCACCCGAGATGCACCTTGTTCCTTTGAAGAGGTATACCAGTAAGGGTTGTTTGGAGACCAGTAGCGGGTGTTCTGTCGTTCTGTCGATTTACCTCACCATTTCCATAAAATACAGCCTCGTCACTGAACAGAACGGTGGACGGGAAATTGGCATCCCGAGCATATTGTCCCGTAGCCCATTCACAAAATTCCATCCACCGGTCGGGATCATCTTCGCTTAATTTCTGTAGGATCTGAAGTTTATATGGATGCCATTTGTGAGGCTGAAGAATGCGATGGATGCTACATTTCGACACTCCTGTCTCGGCGGATAATCGCCGAAGAGACTTATTGGGACTTCTTTTAAAATGAGCCAGGATAGCAGTCGCTGTATCATCGTCAGTGGACCTCCTTGAAGGTCCACTGCGTGGTTTATCTTCTATGGATCCTGTTTCCTTAAACTTTGCAACAAGGCTGCTAACACAACTCTGTGTTATTGGCTCACGGTCTGGATGCAGTCTGTTAAATTCAGCAGCGGCCTCTCTTTGACTCCGATTTCTTATGAGTAGAATTATCTGGATTCGTTCTTCCTTGCTCACAGATATTATGGCCTGTAGAAAGAGAAAAATATGAATTATATATATAGGGGATGAATTTCTCAATTAAACACGTGAAATGAATGAATGATGCAAACCCACAAGGAAAAATAAAAATGATTCCGAGGCCTACCGTGTATTCAATAGTACACCTCGTCAGGGAATAACGAGGTGTACTTCTGAATACAGGAAAAGCCTTGGAATCATTTTTCTTTTTCCTTGTGGTTTGCATCATATATATTATATATATATATATATATATATATATATATATATATATATCTTACCTTATGAACCTTATGTTGTTTCGTGCGTTGGTCTCTCTTCACACGGAGGTCAAGCTGGTGGCCCCGCCTCTAGGTCTGGCCTGGTGGAGGAGCGAGTTGCTTTCTTGCGCTCTCCACCGTACATAGCCAGGCACGCCCGGCTCATCTGGTACTGTCCTGAGCCAGGCATCCAGTCTTTTCTTGAAGACTTCAACTTTGACCCCCGTTACGTTTCTGAGGTCCTTAGGAAGCTGGTTGAAAAGTCTTGGCACCCTGACAACCAAGCTATTTTCCTTCAGGGTTGAGGAGGTCCCTTGTCGTGCCTTTAATTTGGGAACACTACACATTCTGCCTTTCCTATTTTGCAGTGTTGTTTGTTGGTAATTGGGTTTAGTTTTAGGTTTGGTACCAGTTTTTCGATCATTTTCCATATGTAGATTATGATGTACCTCTCTCTTCTTCTTTCCAGTGAGTACAGATTTAGTTTACGTAGTCTTTCCCAGTAGTTGAGTTCTTTGCAGCCATCAATCTTGGCTGTGAAATGCCTTTGCGTTTCTTCTAGTTTATTAGTTTCTTCCTATTTATATGGGGACGTCAAAACTGAGCAGTATTCAAGTTTTGGTATAATCAGTGTTTTTAGCAGGGGAATCATTACTGTCCTGTCCCTTCTCTTGAACGTTCTTAGAACCTGTCCGGCGACTCTTTTTGCTTTATTTATCGCTATCTGATTTTGTGTTTCGAATTTCGCATCATCTGTCATTATAATCCCGAGATCAATCGCTTTCATGCTTCTCTGAATTTCCTGTCTATCTGGAGCATAATATGCAGTCTGTTTAAGTTCTTCTTTTCTACCATATCTCAAGAGCTGAAATTTCTCGGCGTTTAATGACATGTTGTTGTCTTCTGACCATTTGTATATTTTGTTCGTGTCCCTCTGCAAGGCCTCCACGTCATGTACATTAGGGTGGAGTGAAAATGGCCCCAAATTTTTTTTTGTGAATTTTAACTTACTTGAGGTTTTAAAAGTTGACAATGGACTAATAGAACAATATGCAAAAAAGTTTATTAAAATCAGACAATCTTTTGATCGACCACCAGACGTTATAAGTTTACAATAATATACGATTTTACACAAAAATACCTAAAATACGAGTAAACATCAGACTATATATTTTTAGTTATTTTGGCACACTATTATGCTAACGATAGAGTCTGAGTTATGCATGCATGGTTAATTCAGAATTGATAGTCACGTTTAGACTCAAGTTTCGGCATAAGCTGCCGAGAAGCGACGCGAGCCCGAATAAATCCATGGCGGGACGTCTCGCCACACACAGCGGCTGAAGCTTCGGTAACTAGGTTCACGCATCTTTCCACCGCCTGTGTGTGACAAGGGAAGCGAGGGAAGAGGACACTTGGTGAAATTTGAGCAGAGATCATGTCGTTCAATTCGTTGTCCGTCATATCCATCGTAACAGGAGGCTCCGTCACGCAGAGCTGGGCACTTGCGGCATATTTTGCGGTTCTGCGGTACTGCGGTACTACCAAACTACCAAACCGGGACCGCATAACGCAGTACCGCAAAGGATCGCTGAAAGTACCGCAGTACCGCTACCGCATTCAAATTTCCGCGTACCGGTTTGGTACCGGTTTGGTAGTTTGGTAGTACCGCAGTACCGCAGTACCGCAAAATATGCCGCAAGTGCCCAGCTCTGCCGTCACGGTCAAAGTCTGCCAATCGACCATGTCCTGGTATTCGGTCGCTTCGAGGTTGAGCGGTGGCACTCGAAACCTGCGGATTTTGTTTGCAGACACATGTGATCTTGCCTTCATGATTCTTCTGAGTCCGAGTTCCCTTATATGTGGTCGCTCATCTGTGATCATGGCTAATAGCACGTTCTCGGGGTGTCCGCAGAAGCCGTTTCGCCGAATCACCGGGTCGAGGACTTTCTTTAGAGAGGAGCTGAGGTACCGTGTTCTCACCATCATCCCGTGCAGATGTTTGGCTCCATCTTTGCATGATGGCTGCGTCTTGATGGCGAACCATGTTGGGGCGTAGACCCGGATGATGAATGTGACAAGAGTTTTGATGTTGTTGGATGGTGCATCGAGGCCAACATTGAGGCGGAGGATTCTGTTGGCAGTTGTCAACCATCGCGAGTGGTTCAATGGTCCCGGTTTTCGCAATGCTAGATCACAGGGACAGTGTCCTTCACTGACAGCTTGACACATCTGCCACAGGTACTGCTGGTCAGTGCTCAGGTCCTTCACGTCAACATGCGGCAGTGGCTGTAATGGAGATATAGGTTCATACGATGTTATATGGAGTTCCGTGCATGCTGTGAGAGATTTCCCTATCGGTCCTGAGAAGCACTTAGGTCCTGTAGTTGCTCCATCTAAATGCTGAAACAGGTGTCGCAGGGGGAGCTCGTTAGCATGTAATAAGCACACGAGCCATTGCAGCGGTTTTTGTAGTAATTCCTCAAGCTGCCGAATAACTCCGCCATTATGTCCAGTGTTGACAGCGGTTCCGTCGCATCCGACGACTTTCACACTGTCGAGATCCACACTTCGCGCAGCCAAACATTCAAAGATTACTTTGGAAATCGCCTTGCTTGATCCACTTGACGGCGTCACGTGGCCAAAGTACGATGAACCTGGTTCACAAATAATGCTGACGTGCTCTTCTGTATCTCTGTCCCGGTGGCCATGTCCTGCGGCGTCTCGTACATTTTTCATCGTTCTATCCTTTCGACCGTCGAAGTACAATCCAGGCAAGTCTGTCATACTGCTGTCTAGTTTTGTCAGTTCTTGACGAGTTCTACTTCTTTCTCGGCGAATTTTACTACGATCAATGACTTTGGAGGTGTCATTTGTAGACACAATTCCAATGTCTTGTAGCACGGATGAGGCAATAACGGCTGCTGCTCGATCTGAGACGCCCGTTCTATCGCACGCTTTAACCAAACATGGTAATCGTATAGTCATCGTCATTCTTTGACGTTTACTCTCCAGTGTCGATAGATCAGGTTTACAGTCTGACTTAGATAGGGTGTATTCTTCGTCGCTGTTGTCGGTGTCGTCGTCCTTGTCTTCCTCGTTGTAGCTTCCAGAATTGCATTGCTGCTTCGATTGTTCTTGGTGAATGCTGTGTCTTCTCGATTCACAGACTTTCCTGGATATTTTCTTCTGTAGCTTTGTTGTTTCCACCAAATCGATGCCTCCTATAATCATCTTTCTGGCTCCTCTCTGGTCCTCTAGAAACTTTCTTTCTTTGAGTGGTACTTTGTCCGCTCTTTCGCACTTACAGCTCATGACGAAATCTACACATTTGCATTTGCTAATGTCGAAGAGTTTATCTGCGTCTTCTCTGAACTGTTCAAGTTGTTGCTTGTAGTTGTCGTTGTCCTTCCGAGCCTTGTATGGTTTCAAGATTTTCTTGTATTTCTCGTTGTACGGTCTGAGCGTTTCAATCACTCGTCCGTGCGTCACGGTCGGAAGAGACGCTTTCTCCCAAACAAGTTCAACATCAACGCAAACTTTTTTGATACTTCGGCGAACGGTGGATATTTGTTATTCTTCGTTGTCAGCTGTTGTCTTGTATGGATGTAAGCCTTCATAACATCAGCGTAGGTGGGAAGAACATTTGTGGGTATCTCGCGTGGCTCGCCAAAAATCACACATGCCGCCTTCTCCCTCGTAATAATTTCCATTCTGAAAAAAAAAAACAATTATTATAAATTGTAAGCAATGTAAGACTATTAAAGAATTTCTGCAAGAAAAAGAAATATCAAATTAATACTGTCACACTCACTTGTCAAACACCTATAAACAGATATCAATATGTAATTAACTTACTTTTAATATCAAGTTTCACGAAAAAATGATGATAACAGCACAAATAACCTTCAATTCTCACTGCCACATGTGCACTGAGCTTGGCGCAGCAGCCGCGCTTTGCATATTACTCACTCTCCCCCCACTCCCAATCTCCCATCCCCTCTGACTCACGGACTGCATATGTTATCGCACCAAATCACTATCATCACTGAAACTAGCATTAAATCAATGTATGGTTAACTAAACTCTTTCTTATCTCACTTACTCAGTGAGTAAGTGAGATAAGAAAGAGTTTAGTTAACCATACATTGATTTAATGCTAGTTTCAGTGATGGTAGTGAATAATTTGGCCACCCTCTGTAATTGCCATTAATTTACATTCCACACATGTTGTAATCTTAAATGTCAACCTCAAGTATGCAATAACACAGTCTACAGCAAACTAAGCTGTTAATTATTTGCATAAACATGGATGAAAGACTAGCATCTTGGATGACTCTTGATGGGCAAAGCGATCGTTAAAACATGAAATATGCCATATATTAAAATCGCTGGTGGTCAATCAAGCAATGCTTCAATTGTATTATAATTTCACATGCTTGTTTCTAAAGCCCATTGGCAACTTTTCCACACTCAAGTAAATTAAAAATCCAAAAATGATATTTTCACTCCACCTTAATGTACATCGCTGATTTTTCTGCTGATCTTTGTATCGTCTGCAAAGGATGTTATTATACTATTGCTGTTTACTCCACTGTCTATGTCTGTTAGCATGATAATGAACAGGAGTGGGGCCAGTACTGTCCCTTGTGATGATGATATACCTTGAATTTTGACGACCTGCAGACGATCTCTAAGGAAGTTGTAGATCCATTTTCCCACTTTGCCTGTTATTCCCATGTCTTTAATTTTATGTGCTATTATACCATGGTCACATTTATCGAAAGCTTTAGCAAAATTGCCTTCCAATGCATCTAGGATATTGTTGTAGTGCTCTATTAGTTGCGATAGGCATGATCTACCTGATCGGAATCCATGCTGATTTTCGTTGAATCTTTCCCGTGTCTCCAGGAAATCATAAATTTTCTCTCTAACTATTCTTTCAAATACTTTGGTGAGGTGGGACGTCAATGACACTGGTCTATAGTTCTTTGCTTGAGATCTGTCCCCTCCTTTATATATAGGGACAATGTTTGCTCTTTTCAAGATGCTCGGTATTTCCCCAGTTTCTAGGGATCTTCTCCATATCCAGTATAAAGGTGTAGCTATTTCATTTTTACAGTTTTTAATCAATAATGCGTTCCAATTGTCCGGACCTGCAGCTGAATGTAGTTTCATTTGTCCTATAGCTCTCGCTACATCTTCTGGTGTAAACTCAAAGTCTGTTATATACTCTCCTTGCAATTCCTCTTCAAAGAATGCATTTATGTCAGGTATCGCTTTGTCACTTTTTGGGGTACTGAAAATTGATTAATATTGAGCTCTCAATGTATCAGATATTTCTTTTGGGTCGTCGGTTAGTTCATTATTTCCCGTCCTTAAGGGCCCAATAGCGGCGCGCGTTTTTGTTTTCCTTTTTGCATAGCTATAGAAGTATTTTGGATTTAACTTTATTGCTTCTACCGCCTTTTCCTCTTCCCTCTCTGTATGGTCCTTAATCAGGGCTTGTATTTCCCTATCGATACCCTCCAGTTTTTCTTTTATTGTTTTCCTGTCATTATCTCCGCATTTTCCTAACTTCGCCTCCACTCTCTTTCTTTTGCGGAATAGTCTTCTCTTTTGCCTTTCTAGCCAGCTCCTCTTTCCTTTTGGCTGTGATTTCGGAGCATATTTTTCTAAAATTCTCAGCGTTTTTTTCTCCAAGGTTGTTAGCATTTCTTCAGTTGTTTTATTCTCGAAAATTGTTCTCCATTCTATTTGGGCCATGTGCGATCTGATTGCTTCCCAATTTATAGTCTTCGAGTTTAAGTTAAAGGCCCCGAATTTACTTCTTTCCACAATATGTGTATTGTCTTCTAATGCTGCCATCATATTTGTTGATATCTCGATTAAGTTCTGGTCTGAGATAATGGTTGGGGTTTGTTTTTATATCAGCAATCACGTTCGTGTTATTCGTGAATACCAGATCCAGGCAGTTATTTTTTCTGGTATTTTCTGTTATCTCCTGTGTCAGCATAAACTCGTTTATGAGAGCCATCAACATTTTTGCTTGTTCCTGATCTTCTCTTGTGCCCCCCTTGTCCTGGTGAATATATATATTCTTATTCACCTTTTTGTATTTTATAAATGGGAAGTTAAAGTCTCCGCAGATCATTATATTGGGGGCTGGAGGGTTTATGGCCTTTATTAGCTTTCTAGTGTCATCAATGGCCTCCGAGAATTTTTCGGTTGGGGTGCTTGGAGGTCTATAGATGACTATCACTATCAAGTTTAGTTTTTCTATTTTCACTGCTAGGAGTTCCACATAGCTGTTTGATTTACTTATTATCGTCTCTGTCATATGACCTTCCTGTACATATATAGCACAGCCATCTTTCCGTCTCGTCGTTCTATCCGCTCTTAGTAAGTTGAAGCCCTCTATATTTATCTCTTTCTTATCAATACAATGTTCGCAGTTTTCACAATTTCCTTGGCAATCTTTAAGATGAGTTTCTGTGAGGCATGCGATGTCCGCCCTTGTTTCGTCCATAAATCCTTTCAGGTACGAAACCTTATTGAGTGATTGGTTTGGTCTTATTCCTTGAATATTAGCCAGGACAATTTTTATGTTCTCTGTTTTTCGTTGCCCCTTGTGCATTTCAAGTTCGTTTTCCTTCGATATCGCTTGATTCGTTGCTCTTTGATCCTCCGATCAGAACCTTAAATAGACTAATAAGCCCTACAACTAGAGACTTAATTACAGTCCCCAAAGATATTCTGTATTTCACTTTGCCCTATATGGGAACCTCAAGTTTTAACATTAGAAACAAACTTTTAAAATTGCTCAAGGAATTCTACCCACAACTATGTATAAAAATTATATTCACCCCCGTCTAAATCGATTTACCATTTATTTAAATACAAGGATGTTATTCGTACACTTCTTAAGTCATCCATAGTTTATCAATACAAGTGTGACCACTGTATGGGGTCATATATAGGTAAAACTAAAAGACATTTAAAATCCCGTATTTACGAACATCTCGGTAAATCGGTCCGTACAAATTTACCCCTTGGCAAACCACCTAATTCTCTCATACGTAATCACTCGCACAACAATAACCACCCAATTTCACAGTCTAATTTCGCCGTTCTTGCTGCCGGAAGCTCTGACCTTAAGCTTAAAATTATGGAATCTCTGTTTATTTATAAACTAAAACCAGACCTAAATTCTGACGAATCATCGATAGATCTGCTATGTTTTGGTTAAGGTACTAGTTTATTTTATTTATGTTTCAGTTTTAATGCTTTTACTTTTTATAATTTTAACTTTTTAACTTCACATTTATTTACCTTTTAGTTTTAATGTTTTACATTTAATTAGCTACTTTTTATAATTTTTTAAGTTTATTTTAAATTGTTATTAAGCAAATTGTATTTTGTATGTGATTTGGCATTTTATTGTTTTAGCCCTGAAGATGGAATTAGTGCATTCCGAAACGTTGGTACTATTAAACCTTGAAGGATGTTTGTATTTTCTCTGGTGTTCCTGTTTATTATTAAACTGCGTTTTCCGCGCCACCAATCAATAGCCGATATATATATATATATATATATATATATATATATATAATATATATATATATATGTTATAATATATATAATGTATATATATATTTATATATGTTATAATATATATATATATATATGTTATATGATATATATATATATATATATATATATATATATATATATTATATATATACATTAGGGTGTGACAGTTGCTCAAACTTTGTCCTACAATGCTGTTCAAAATTTTGGTGTTGCATATTGACATAAAAAATACCCACGTGCAATTTTTTGAAGATTCATGCATATTCGAGTGAGCATCAGCAATTTGAAAAATAGCGATTTTGCTTATACGGCATACGCGCCTATATATGAGATTACACAACCATCATAAGGGATATTAACACATATCATTTGCCTGTCTTAATTAAAAGCTGTTATCACTAACACAAAAAAGTTAATCATTCTTATTCTCTCATGGTACATTAAGGGGTTTTATCATATATTCACAAGGTATTATTTCTCTAGAGCAAGAAACCATGATTTCTGTTCGGAAACAGATGATCGTTTGCGCTGATTAGGAACGCGGAGTCTGTCATTTTCAACTACTTGAAGGACTTCTTGAAAGCGCTCCTCATCCCTGGCAACATTAAGAAAGTCATGGCAAAGTTTTACACCACGCTCTGCAGCCTCATTGACGACCTGAAGTTTGTCCACAACCCGTTTCATGTTCAAGTAGTCGTCATGATCCGCCCATTCACTGGCTGGACTGTGGAGAAACTGATAGGGCATGCCTAAAATGGTGAAGAACCGGCTTGAGTCAGGCCCAATTAGGTCAACCAGGGCAGTGCCACTTTCTGGGACAGGGGGAAGATATGGCTTTCCATAGCCCCCATGATTGAGTCCCACTCTCTTAGTAACTTCAGTGCCTTCATGGCAAAGAAGGGCCTTCCTCATCTCCTCTTTTGTCCTTTCTTGTACTTGGGACGAGAACAAAGCCAGTGGGGCCAACTCCTCAGTTAGGTACCAAGTGTGTCTACCGAGTGCCACACGTGCTTTGTCAACTATTGTGGCGTCATATGGGGCAAATTCAGCCAAGGTTTCGACCAAATTCAAGTCATTCAGTGGCGCACTTGCTGGAACGGGGCAAACAATCCACCATGGGACATAAACAGCGACTGTGAACACAGCAAACCGTTCTAACTTGCTGATTTGACTTTTAGTCACAACCTCGGCTTTGGGAAACTGCTCTTTGATCCGGCCTGACAAAAGAATAATCTTGAGGGTATAGAGCAGTTTAGCCATCCACCTTTCTTTGTGAAGTGCGCCGGGGTAGACCATTGTGAAGTTCACTGGCTCGGATCCTCTAGTTACAAGCAGCAGACAAAGCTCTACCAGCTCCTTGTAGTCGCCACGTGTAAATGGTTAGGCTAGAGATTCAGGGAAGAAGTCAGCCATCTCTTGCTGGCGCTCCTCAAACACTCCAGGCATTGCGGGGTAGTAGTATTTCTTTTTTTCATTGTACGCCAATTGAGAGAAATGGTTCTTAAACCTAGAAATGCAATTATTGGGATTATTGTATTTCGTACTAATCTATAATATTGTTTTAGGGGTATTAAGATTGATATGATCGATCATTTGCTTGGTGTTAGTATATCTTATAAGTCTAATAAAAGAAATTCCACTAAATTTGTTCATTAGATAATAATATTCCTTGTTATTTTGTAAAGCTTATGACTCACCTCTGGAAAACCATTATGTTTAGACTTGAAGAGCCCTCCACTTTCAAGCAATCCCAGCAAACACCTAGGATGACTTCGCCCACATGCCTGCGACAGGCGCACCAGAATACGGCACGCTCTAATTCCTTTTGGAGGGAGACGCAAGCAGCTGTTTTTTCTCCTGAAAAAAAAATGTAATTGTAGTTTAAGGCCACCATTTCAGGCACGTGCTTTTTGCAGATTTCTGTTAAATCATTCACTGTATTTTGGTATTAATGTCGTGATAAATTCAGGCTGATGTTTGAAATAGGTTTACCTGTATTGGATGAAGTTGTGTCGAAAACCATACCAACGACATTCTGTTCACACTCCCAATCGACCAGAAGTTGTTTGGTTGCTGTTGATATCAAGTCTCCTTGAACCAGGCCAGCTTTTTGAGTCAAATGCGGAAGAGGTGGGACTCCAAGAAGCTTTGTGCCATTGACACCAGACACAAGAATGGGCAGGCGGTCATCAGTGCCTTTGGAATCCAGCGTGTCCATAAGTTTACCATCCCAGTGCACCAGTACTTTGTCTGATGGTTGCCATTCATCCATGATTTTTAAACTTATTTCTGACACGATGGAAGCTCGGTATCGGTGGGCCGTCCTTGCATTTAGACTCAGCTTTGATGTATCTCCACCACATGCAGATACAAGGGAGTACACAATTGCACTCAGCTGGGTCGGCGAGATGTTGTTTCGAACACTGCATGAAACAAGTTCTGCCGACTTCAGAATATCATGGGGCACAAAAATTGAAACTCCCTCTTTCACTGTTCTCCGATGTTTTCTCTTTGGTTCAGCAGTGCTGGCCTCATCAATGTCATCGTCCTCATCAGAGCTAATAGGTGAATCAATATCAGCCTGTACATTCTCAGCATGATCACATTGCTCTCTCTCTTGTCGCTTCTCTTCTCGCATCTGCCTTTTCTGTCGCTTCTGAACCTTTTCTGTGAGTACTTTGTTTACCCCAGAGTAGGTAGCTACTCTGTCACTTAGCATGCTTTTCATAAAGAGTATGTCAGTATCGATGGCATCTTGTTCGGCATGAGTTTTCCCCTTTTTCGCAGCCGCCATGTCTTTCAACACTGTGTTCTTATAAAATTTCATCGTCAGGCTCAATTCTGATTTAAACTTCATAATTCCAGGATCATCAGCCCGTCTTCTATCCTCATTCTTTTTCATAAGCATCATGTAGTCTTTGTCATAGTACGTTTTAATCACTCGGCCAATATTGTTCCTGCCTGTAATGGTCGGGACATTCGCCTTCTGGTAATGCAAATGCACATTGTCAATGGTAGCAGATAAAGCCTGGTCCCAATGCATATCCCGAAGGTTTGCTAACAGACATAGTAAGACCTGCCTATTAGTTTGCAGTTTGCAGGCCTTTATTTCCTTTTCTTCTTCTCGGGGTAACGGTGCCCAATAACATTCTGACATACTCATCATCTTGCCGTGTATCCATGATTAAATTCTCTATTCACAACATCAAATCACTGTCAAGGGAAAAGAAAAGAGCATCATTAAAATTAAATGCAATAAAATAATACGTGGAAAATTTGTGGGTCAGCGTTCCAGACCCGGAAATGAAAATCTGATAAAATGTGCTATTTTCACACTTATTTATGAAGTTCATAAGCTGAAATAGCAATACTTGCTGGCAGGGTTTCGGAGCCGGTAAAAAAACTTCTGGCTCCGACTCCGGCTCCGGAGAAGAAATTTTTTACAGTCTGGCTCCGGCTCTGGCTCCGGCTCTTTTATAGTAAATTCTGTTAATTATAAAATAAATATCTAGATTTATATAACTAATTGTCCAATTTAGTAATGTTTTGCTGGTTTGCTTTAGTTTTTGAACTGGCAGAAGTACTGGGTCTTGAAAGCTCAAGCATTTGCTTCTTTTCTTCCATCATTTTTGATATTTCAGGATGTAATCGACTCGTGTCTTTTCAAATTATATGCTCTTGAGGAGACATCAGGCTTTTTGCTTTGAGGCTTGGTAATTTTAGTTCCACACGTTGAAATATTTCCCGAAGCATCAGAAACTTCACAAATACAAACATAGTGTTTCTTATCTGAACTTTCAGTAAAATACTTGAATATATCAGACTTCTTTATTGAATCTCTATCCATTATGAAGGGTCATAGACTGATAATTATAATTAAAGAATCAAGTACAAATTACAAAGAATCTGAAAAAAAAAGAAATTTAGCAATACAAGATAATTGACCTAAAAATAAAAATAGTTCAATCCAAGTCAGAAGGACCAACCTTACTAGGTATGTATCTAGGTAGTTACCTACTTAGATAAATAGTTAGTACCTACCTACCTAAGGTCTCCACCGCCATAAAAAAAATTTTACCTATATAATTAAGTGTTGTTAAGACAAATCTTCCCAAATATTTAATGGTTAAAAAATGGAAATTTGCAGATTATTCCTGCAACTCCCACACCTCCATAAAATCCAAGAATCCTATGGTACCATTTTTCGTAATATATTACAAGACTTATAATTTGCAACTAAACCTATATTTAACAAATAACAATTTAGGTAGCAATATATCGCCCGGAGCCAGACCATGGAGCCGTATTTTCAAGGTTTCTGGCTCCGGCTCCGGCTCCGGCTCCAGGTAAGCAAAATTCACTGGCTCCACCGACTCCGGCTCCGGCTCCGACTCCGGCTCCGAAACCCTGCTTGCTGGTACGACGGTGCTAGCTCAAACATGCACCGATCTCCAAGAAAATTTACAGGGATGTTTCCTAGATAAATACATAACACTAAAACTTTGAACAGCATTGTAGGACCATTTTTTGATTTTTGGAGGGCAACGGTCACACCCTAATATATATATATAATTTAGGGTGTCTCTTATTGGGTAATCAAAAATTGAAATGTTGAATTATTTTATCTGCGCCCCCCTAAAATAGTTCCATTTAGCATAAAAACTAAAACCCGAAAGTTTGACACAAATTGGCTCATATTTAGGGGTCGCCCCCGGCTAATAAAAATGTTGACCATGGCATAATAGCTCCTGACATATGATTATGCTCATTATACACATAATTCCTTCCTTCTTTTTTTAGTTTGATTCGTTTTTATAAGTATAGGCCTTCTTATTTATCATTGATCCTTTTCTAACCTATCCTTGATGTTGTTATAATCCATCCTTTGGTCCTCAATCCTTTTTTATCCCAATCCTTTTTCTCCTATCCAAAATCCTTCCTGGCTCTTTTTTTATATACAATCAGCAATGAAGCATTGCTACAAAAAAAAACCATTAGTTTATTATATAGAGATAAATTCAAAATGCCAGTGCTATTTACATAGGTACTTTAATTACTTTAATTAGCATTATTTCCTTATACAACATTTATTTAATATACAATGATTATACAATATGGTGTATTTTAAGGTGCGACCTCATTGATGGTTATTTTTTGAGAAGAACAGTTTTTGATGGAACTGGGTGACTCTGGCGGTGTTTTGCAACAATTTGGAGCAGGAACTGGAGCTGCTCTTCCCCCACTGTCAATTTCTTATTCAGCTCTTGAACTAAAGCTACTGCACGTTCTGCCCGGTCATTTACAACAGATAGAGCTGCAACAATAGCTCTGGCCCTTAAATATTCACAGTTGGATGTTCAAGTGCTGGGTGCCTTGTTCAGAAATCCTTCTGGCAAATTCAGCTTAGTAAAGAATTCTCTAGTATTTCTTGTAACAAGTTGGTGTAGTCCTTCACCAGAGCAGAAGGTCGATTCAGGAATCCGAGGACGCTTGGGTGGTCTATCAGTGGACTCATCTTCTAATGCCTTTACCATGCGTTTCTTTACATCTGTAGTAATTCGCTCATCAAAGAAAGCAAGACCAACTGCTTCTTCAGACAGGTACCATAAGTGGTTAGAGAGCTTTTTTTAGTTGCATCAGAAATCTTTTTGTTAGGATAATTAATCAATGACCTCATAAGGAGCCAGTCATTAAATGGGGTTTCAATAGGGAGTGAGGATGTTATCCAAGCCTTCATATAGATGAGAACAGAAAAAAGGGAAAGATCTCGAATTCCTCGTTCTTCAGTCTTAGTCATCTTGAACTGGTTTCGAAAAAGCCACATCTTGATAGAATAGAGCGCTTTGGACATCCAGCGAGCTCGATGCATGGCACCTGGTGCACGAAACTTGATGCCTTTATTGGGGACACCTCCAAGAAAGATGATGGACAGATCCAAAAGTTCTTGATAGTCATCCCGTAGCATAGGTGCCTGGGATCTAGCAAACTGAATTAGTTCAGTTTTAGACTGGATAATTGCTTCTTTAGTAATCGTGTCTGTCTCACCTGTTTGGAACTGGCTTTGATCAACAGAAGTCCAATTGTCACGAAAACGCTTAAAGATCAATATCTCTGGACCAGTTGATGTAGATCCCAATGTTGCTTCAAATGCAGCTCCCAACAATAAATCTAAAACATGGTGTCTACAAGGCATTCTTGATGAAAATGTTTAAACAGGTTGATCTTGTCTTATCAAGCAATATTTTCAGCTACAAACTTGACAATTATCTCTAATATATTCATTTAATTGAATTCATCATAAATATGATGATTAATTAATTAAAAACATATGTTTAGTATACTTGACAACTGCTAGTAATTTCAAATATTAATTGCATAAATAATAGCTATATTTTATGAACTTTAATAAGCGGGGGCGACCTCTAAAAATTGTTCAATCCAAAAAACATTTTATATGTGATGTTTTTTCAACCAATGGAACTGGTTGAAGGGGCGCAACCTAAACAAATCAACACTTCGAAAAATAAGAGACACCCTAAAATATATATATATATATATTATATATATATATATAAATATATATATATATATATATATGTTATATGATATATATATATATATATATATATATATATATATATATATATATGAAAAGAAGAATCAACACAACGGCAAACATTTTCATTTATTTGTACATCAGACGTTTCGACAAATCTTTTGTCATCATCAGTGAGTTAAGTCTTAAAACCTTAAAACAAAATTGAAAAGTGAAAGTTACATCAATACAATATTAAAACCATTAAAATTAAAACCTTAAAGCAAAATGAAAATTGCATCAATACAAAATTAAAATCATTTAAATTTTATCACTATAAAAACTAAAATTAAATTAAATTTCATCACTATAAAAACTAAAATTAAATTACCTCAATAGGTAAATACACAATGTTTACATCCACCTCCATACTTGGCAAAGTCTAAGGGAATACTGGATGGTCAGAGGATTAGAAAGGATATGTCTGTGAAAACGGTTGGTTAGTTTAAAAGAGTTGTAATTTGTAGGATGAGCTATTATTATTAAGGGAGGGTTTGTTTCTATAGATGTACAAAGATTCTAAAATTCGGAGTTCTGTACGGTTATTGGATCTAGTTAAAATTTCAAACTGAGTTTTGTGAAGGGGATGGTCGTTTTCATTACTATGGTTTCTAATTGCGGATTGTGGAGGGCTACTGAGGGGACGGTTGGTACGGACTGACAAGCCCAAATGTTGAGAAAGGCGCACCTCCAGTTGGAGTTGAG
>JAJOZX010004375.1:55000-177500 GCA_023014485.1 Bathynomus jamesi
ATATTATATATATATATATTATTTTAATACATTCACAAATTTTTTACATCATGCTTAAAAGCAGATTTGAACTTTGGCTTATGCTCTTTACTTTCCTGTCTTATTTTCCACACGCTTATGAAATGCACTTTTATAAGAGTTTGGCATTTCGAGTCTTTATCAAGTATATTTATACTTATACTGTATTTACGTTTAAATCAGGACAGGACAAACTTAAGTAAAGTAATGGAAATTGACAGATATTTAAGGATAAAATGCTTTTCACTCCATTTTATGCAACTTTAATACTTTTGATTCATGATTACTGTTTTAAAGGGTGTTCAATTAAGAGAAAGTTTCCTTAAAAAAATCGGATAAAGTGAAGGAACTCAGAATAAATATTTGTTTTTTACAATACTTTTGATTGTCTGTAAAGCTCCTTTGTTATAATAGGGTCAACAAAAACATTTTGTTACTTTAGTTTTTTCTTTTTTATGCAGGGAGGAAGGCTAAGATCGATTGCCTGCCAAAATGCACCCCCTCCATCCCATAGAAGGAGAAGGAGACAGCCGAAATCAAGATCCAGAGTTTTCGAGATCCCTAAACACTGCGTTTGAAAGATTGGAGGTCATAATCAGGGGGAAAAATGGATTGAGAACGACTGTTTCAGAGTTGACTGGTTGAGTAGACGAAAAATGGAGAATACCGATTAATCCTTGCGTTAGAGAGTTGGACAGTAAAAGGATGAGAATGTGTCGAAAGCCTGGTACTGCAAGCACTCCTTAAAAGAGGAGACACGCAGTTAGAGAGTTCAGAAGTGCAGTGTCCGTTATAATAACGATAGTAAAGAAGTATTTGGCAATATTGCGGCGGAAAGAGAGGTATTGAAGACAGTCAGTAATAGGCATGGAACTGAAGAGAAAAAAATGCCTTTAATTCAACCCAGTCACGTAGAACTGTGTGGGTTCAGCCACTACACATTAGAAGCGTATTCCAATGAGGGACAGACAAGACCCCTGTACAGAGACAGCAATTCGGGGTGAAGTTGTGTGGAAGGTTGTGACGAGTAGACAGATGAAAGGAAAGACCTGATTTTCTGAGGCATTGAAAGCCACGAGGCTTTCTCTGCCCCAATCAGTGATAGTAGAAAGATCAGAGGTCAGGTACGCCATAGCTGTCCCACGCGAAGCATAGGGGTGACTTTTAGGAGAGACGCTTTGTGAAGTGGGTGGAAAAGTGAAGGGTGGAATCATTGGCATAGGAAAGGATAGTACAGGAAATGCGACTTAACAGATCATTGATAAATAAAAGGAAGAGAGTGGGTGACAAGAGAAGAACGGTGGTCATCTACAACCACAGGTATTGACCGTTAGAAAGGAAATTAGAGATGAAGGCACAGATACCGTAGAAGGATAAAAACCGAAGGAGGACAGTTTGAAAATTAAGGATTTGTGCTAAACTCTATCACAAGCTTTTTAGCGAAAAACAAAGGTATCACCGAAATATCGAGAGGAGGATGACCAAGAGTCAGAGATATATGCAAGAAGATCGCCAGTGTTGACCTATATTGACGATCTGAAAGGATAGATTCAAAAACTTTAGAAAGCAAGAAATGAAAGCATTTGAACGATAGTTGGAGGGATGAGAGCGGTCCCCCTTCTTTCGGACAGGCTGAATGTGAGCAAACTTCCAGCAGCAAGAAAAAGTACCAGATTAAAGACAAAGACGAAAGAGTTTTCCTAGAGAGGGTGTCAGCACAGAAGCACACTTCTTGAGAACAAGAGGAAGGATCCACTAACGACCGTACGCCTTCCTAGAGTTGAACCCAGATAAGGCAGAATAAACAACTTTGGAAGAGATTCTAATTTCAGACAATTAAATCAGAGGGAGTAGAAGATGGAGGAACAGCTTCGGAATCGTCCAGGGTTGAGTTGGAGGCGAAAGTTTGAACGAAGAGTTCCACAAAGGTTCCACAAAGAGCGAGAAGAATTAAAATTGGATAGGTTTTCACATTTTTGTCTGATGAACGAATTTTTGGCGAGTTGAAGAACGGATTTTGATTTTGCACGATTTCGGCCAGAAATATAAGCAGAGTGAGAGTCACGAGTTGGATGGCGACGGTACCTTCTGCAAACTTCTCTGTTGCGGTTAGCATTAGAACAAGTAAATTTGAACGAATATGGAAAAGAATATGGAATGTATACTCCTCTGTGCCCGAGAGAATCATTTCCGTGATGCACCTAGCGCACTCCGAGGGATTCCAGCCACGGAAGTAGTAATCATTCCAGGGGGTAACCAAAGAGGTAGTTCCTAAGGGCCTTCCAATCGGCATCCCCAAATTGCCAAAAGGGTGTCTCCTCTTGGGAAGATCCAAAGGCTGAACTGGAGTGATAGGATAGGAAACAGATATAGATTGTGGTCGGAGGAATCCAACGGAGGAAAATGTTTGACAGAGTAAGAAGAAGGATGAATGGTGAGAAATAAATTCAGAATGTTGACCTGTTTTCACGGCCATTCAGGATAGAGAAGTTGTAAGTTAATTCACCAAGGATGTCGGTAAAATGAGAGGAAAGCCAAAGGTACTGTTGAACACTGAAATCACCTAAAATGGAGATTTCAGCGAAAGGAGAGTGGGATAGAATGTATTCCACTATTCCCTTTTAGAAGTGAGGTAGTCAAAGCGTTTTAGATAGTCAGTGGAATTAGGAGAAAGGGTGTCAGCGGAGATGTATTTAGTTTGAGATTGGCATGTAAGCCGTAGCCAGAGGATATAGAATTCGGAAGATTCAAGTTCGGGAATACGAGAGCAAGCTCGGTTGTTGCGTAAGCGGTTCCAAAAAAACTTAGCCCCCCATTTGCAGCTTACATGTTTACTTATATCGAAATAGTTTTTAGTGATTATAAAAATATATAAAATTCTTTATTTATTGCAGGTATTAAAATTACTCTAGCTGATAAAGTGATAATATAATGGCTTCTCAATTAATTGATGATTCGGAGAGGCAACGTGTGATAGATCGCATACGAGCAATAACAATTCGGGAAGCTCGTGATGCTGGAGCCACCTTTATAACACGTTCATGGGTTGCCAAAAAGTTGCGAAGAAGTGAGGACTTCGTCAAAAGAAATTGGAATAAAACTTTGGATGAATGTGAAATGGATACAACCAAATCTGGGCGCCCAAATTTCGTGACCCGACAATTCAGCGCAGGACAATTCAGCGCCGACAATTCAGCGCCGACAATTCAGCGCAAGACAATTCAGCGCAAAGACAATTCAGCGCAAGACAATTCAGCTCAAGACAATTCACCGCGAAAATACCAACAAAGAAGAAGAAAGAACAAATCCAGAGGGAAGAGAGGCTTGCAACTGTTAGGTTAGGTTAGGTTAGGTTTCTAGTTTTTGAAATAAAATCTTAATTTTAACAATTCTAACAAATTTTGTTTTTTTTAAATAAAATTTTAATAATTATACTCCTTTGAATTTTATCTCCGATTTGTCACTCCTTCGTTATGTCACTCCTTCGTTACGGTATTTATGTCACTCCTTTGTTATGTCACCCCTTTGAAATGTCACTCCTTCGATACAGACCCAATTTAGCATATATATAAATATACAAATTTTTCTCTTTTTTATTTATTGCGATTTATTTTTATTATTTTTAACTAAACTTTTAACTGTACTGACTTGCGCTGAATTGTCGGCGCTGAATTGTCGGGGCTGAATTGTCCTGCGCTGAATTGTCGGTGCTCCCCCAAATTTGCCACTCTCTCAGGAAACAAAGGACATCATTGAAAGCGGTACGCATAAGCGGAAAAACAGCTGTGCTAAACTTTCTAGAGAGATCGGAGTGTTGAGAGGAAAGATCGTTAGTGGTGAGATCATTCGACTGTACCGTCATAGGCAAAGTTTAAAGCCTTGGCATGAACTTCCAAAGCCAAGAAAAACTCAACTTAACATTGATGACAGAATGTGGTTTGCCCATTATCTTGAAGATTGGGATGTGGATGATTTCATGCATTTAGCTGTCTCCGATGAATTTTTTGTTTACGTAACACGTCGACCTAACTACCAAAATGATCGAGTGTGGGCCACAACACCAGATGAAATCGATGACAATGAACATTATCGCGAATTATTAAAAAGTCCAGACTGTGTTGGTGTGTTTGTTTTGTTCACTGCAAAGAAGCTCATATGGGTGCTGAAGCCAAATGGTCAGAGTTGGGTTGGACAGTATTTTCGTGATATTATTCTATCCCAGCATGTCATTCCTTTTCTAAGAAACCCAAACAACGTTATGGATGTCGATCAGGTCACACGTCTGCACGATAAGGCCCCCTGCTTTAAGGCATTACCCACTCAACAGTTGTTGCGGAACCATGAGATCGATTTCTTTGGAAATGAAGAATGGCCAGGAAATTCTCCTGACCTGAACGTCTGTGAACACATTGGATCAGTTATAAAGGACAAGGTTGACTGTCTCTTGTTTCAAGAACCTGCAGCAAATCGATTTTCGAAGGATACAATGACGCAACACATTGAAACTCCTTTGAAATGTCACTCCTTCGATACAGACCCAATTTAGCATATATATAAATATACAAATTTTTCTCTTTTTTATTTATTGCGATTTATTTTTATTATTTTTAACTAAACTTTTAACTGTACTGACTTGCGCTGAATTGTTGGCGCTGAATTGTCTTGCGCTGAATTGTCTTTGCGCTGAATTGTCGGCGCTGAATTGTCCTGCGCTGAATTGTCGGTGCTCCCCCAAATTTTGCCACTCTCTCAGGAAACAAAGGACATCATTGAAAGCGGTACGCGTAAGCGGAAAAACAGCTGTGCTAAACTTTCTAGAGAGATCGGAGTGTTGAGAGGAAAGATCGTTAGTGGTGAGATCATTCGACTGTACCGTCATAGGCAAAGTTTAAAGCCTTGGCATGAACTTCCAAAGCCAAGAAAAACTCAACTTAACATTGATGACAGAATGTGGTTTGCCCATTATCTTGAAGATTGGGATGTGGATGATTTCATGCATTTAGCTGTCTCCGATGAATTTTTTGTTTACGTAACACGTCGGCCTAACTACCAAAATGATCGAGTATGGGCCACAACACCAGATGAAATCGATGACAATGAACATTATCGCGATTTATTAAAAAGTCCAGACTGTGTTGGTGTGTTTGTTTTGTTCACTGCAAAGAAGCTCATATGGGTGCTGAAGCCAAATGGTCAGAGTTGGGTTGGACAGTATTTTCGTGATATTATTCTATCCCAGCATGTCATTCCTTTTCTAAGAAACCCAAACAATGTTATGGATGTCGATCAGGTCACACGTCTGCACGATAAGGCCCCCTGCTTTAAGGCATTAGCCACTCAACAGTTGTTGTGGAACCATGAGATCGATTTCTTTGGAAATGAAGAATGGAGGAAATTCTCCTGACCTGAACGTCTGTGAACACATTGGATCAGTTATAAAGGACAAGGTTGACTGTCTCTTGTTTCAAGAACCTGCAGCAAATCGATTTTCGAAGGATACAATGACGCAACACATTGAAACTGTTTTAGCAAATTTGCGTAACGATCAAGATCTATTCACGTCACTTTTGGCAAGCTACCCAAAGCGAATTCAGGCTGTCTTGGAAGCCAATGGCGGGAACACCAAGTTTTAATTGTTTCTCATTAAATGCATGATTAAATTCTCTTTTGTAAGGTACGTTTAGTTTTACTGTACCTCTAATGGTTTAGGCCATGAGCGGGGGGCTAAGGTTTATTGGAGCCCCGTACATATATGCAACATCCACCTTTGGAATAAAACTGATTGTAGAGAAAATAGGAGGGTACAGGAAAAGGGTTGCTATCAGTCGTCTCAGACACCTGAGTTTCAATGAGGAGGAGAAGGTAAAATTTAGAGGCAATGTGGTGTGCAACAGATTGGAAATTTCAGGAAAGACCATGAATGTTGCAGAAGTTTATGAAAAATGAATCAGACTGAGGCACAGGCCATCTCAAATGGGTGGTAGCAGAATCAACTCCGCTGTGTGGGTTTGCGTTCCTGGTACCGGCAGCGGTGGAGCCAGAAGTGGGGGAATTTTTAGTCCCCTCACTATGGGACTCCGAGTCTCTTGAAAACGATGCCATAGGCCCACTGCCTAATTAGGCTATTAATTTGTTGATGTATAACTTAAAATACGTTTGTAATTTATATTTTTTCTCTGTTTATTGCTCTGTAGTCAGGTTTCATTTCTTTTAAATACTCGTATAAATAAATAAAAATTTCTGATGCTGAATTTGCCACATGAAATTTTAATTGCATCCTTTCAGTAAGTTAAATTATTAATCATAATTTCTAAAGTCTAAACTGTTTCAATATATATTTAAAACTTCCAATTTATTTCCTCACCCAAGTAAAAATGTATAACTTAAAGAAAACTTTACGAACTGAAGAAATAGGAATTTAAAAAATATGTATCAAATTAATCAAGTTAATACTTTGTACAAATATATCAACAGAATTAATGTATGTTAAATTGAAAGCAAAAATATGCTGTTAAATAAAATGAAAAATATTTTGTTATAAAAGGTGTTCTCGTTAACAATTTTTGTTATATGAATCAACAAGTTTGGCTCTCTGTGTAAACGCTTACGCAAACATTACTTCCCACGTAAAAATTCTTTTTACATTTAACAACTTATCACTGAAACTATAAATTGTAAATACTTGCCTGAAGTCAGATCTATTCACTTTATCATACGCTTTCTCAAAAACCATCTTCTTCTTTCTCTTCGCCCGTTCCCGCCTCTATGCGGGGTCGGCGTTTCTGACCAGCCCCCTCCACACAGCCCGGTCCTGGGCTTCTTCCTCCGACAAACCCTTCTCCCTCAAATCGTCCCTCACCTTCTCCATCCACCTTCGCTTCGGTCTGCCTCTCTTTCTCCTGCCATGCACCTCCATATTCATCGTTCTCTTACCCACATAATCTTCGTCCCCTCTCATCACATGTCCATACCATTTCAGTCTACTTTCTTGTATCTTCCTCGAGATTTCTCCAACCTTTGTTGTGCCCCTTATCCTTTCATTCCTTACTCTATCCAACCTTGTCACTCCGCACATCCATCTCAGCATTCTCATCTCCGTTACATCTAGTCTTTTCTCATGATCTTTCTTTATAGCCCAAGACTCAGCCCCGTACATCATACCCGGTCTTACCACAGTCTTATACACCTTTCCCTTAACCCTTGCGCCTATTCTTCGGTCACACAACACCCCTGAAACTTTCTTCCAATTTTTTCAACCAGATTGCACTCTGTGTGTTATTTCTGTGTCCAGCTCACCGTCCTCAGCCACTGTCGATCCCAAGTACGTAAACTTACTTACTCTCTTTAACCTCGCTCCCTCTAAACTAATTTCTGAGTCTTGATTTTCGTAGAACCTCAGGTACTCCGTTTTCTTTCTGCTGATTTTCAACCCTCTGTCTTCAAAAGCCCTCCTCCATTCCTCCAATTTTCTTTCTACTACTTCTCTCCTGTTGCTGCACAGAACAATATCGTCTGCAAAGAGCATACACCAAGGGGATTGATCTTTTATCCCCTGGGCCAACACATCCATAATCAAAACAAAAAGGTACGGGCTCAAAGAAGATCCCTGATGTAGACCAACCCTCACGGGGAACCATTCCGTTACACCTACACTACTCCTAACCTGGGTCCTTGCTCCTTCATACATACTTTGCACCAACCTAACGTACTTCTCCGGCACACCTTTCTCTCTCATACACCTCCAAACCTCCTGGCGTGGCACTCTATCATATGCTTTCTCTAGGTCGATGAAAACCATGTGCAGTCCCTTTTGTCGCTCCCGGTGTTTCTCCATCAACTGCCTCAGTGCAAAAATCGCATCAGTTGTTCCCCTACCTGGCATAAAACCCAACTGCTCTTCCCCCACGGTTGTCTCTTCTCTTAACCTTTTCTCTATAATCCTTTCCCAAACCTTCATCGTGTGTGACATAAGCTTTATTCCCCTATAATTTCCACAATCCTGGATGTCCCCCTTCTCTTTGTAGATAGGTACGAGTGTACTATCCCCCACTCCTCCGGCATTTCCTCTTGTTCATATATCTTCTGCATCAGATCCCACAATAGATCTATGCCCTCATCTCCCAAACAATTCCACGCCTCCACTGGTATCCCATCCGGTCCCAATGCCTTCCCCTTCTTCATTCCTTTCAACGCCACCTTCACCTCCTCCCTACTCACTCCCGAAGTTAACCCTTGATTTGGGACACCATCTTCAAAAATAACCCTTGGGTTTTCCTCATTTCTCAAAAACCATAAATGCCATATATACCTTTTACTTCTTAATAGTTTGTTTCTTAGCCAGATGTCTCGCTACAAAAACTTTACCAACACATCCCCGGGCTTCCCTGAAACTGTCCTGTGCATCTCCAACCCCTTCTAACTTAATGCCTTCCACTTCCAATATACTTCTATATATGCCCTCAAAATCAACTGCATTTACATATGGTTCCTGTTCATATACCTCACCTACCAGTTCACTAAAATATTCTAAAGCTGTCGCTTATATACTATCTTGCACTAACGTATTACCATCCTTATATTTTATGTTACCAGTCATTCCACCAGACTGACCTTTGCACTTTCTTACTTCTTTCCAGAATAACTTTCTATTCTTCATATACTGCTTGCTCATTCATCTTCCTTCCCAAGTTTTCATCTATTCTTTTTACCACCCTCTGAACATTCTACTTGAATGCTTTGTACAATTTATTACCCCTTTTTCTTTCATTACTGATAGGCTGAGTTTGTAAAATTTTATCACAGCCTCTTCTTTTCTTCCAGTCCCTCAATCGTCTTTCTTTTCACTTCATTTCATACACATTAGCAACACATCAGATGAGGTCTTCGCTAAGCATCCCTTATAAACCACTCTACGTACTCTGAACACTCAACCATTCATAATTTATCTTTCCAAAGACTTGTTCTACCCTTCGTCACCTCATTCACATTCAGCATTTTCAACTTCTATTCTTTATGTCTGTTTAATGTCTGTCTTCCTTTTATATCAAACGCCAAACGACTTTCAAATCTCCATTTAACCTCGAACAGCTTTTATATCAAATATATCCTTCAGCAGAAAGCATAATACCATCCATTAATACATAATCTATCAAAATTTTCCCCACTTTCATCTCCAAATATGTATACCATGTATACTTTTGGATACCTTTGTGTTTTAAGTATATTTTTGTAACGCACAGACCTCTTTCAACGCAATTCTTTTATTTTATTCCCATTTTGCATTCATTCTGGGCACACCACGCCTCCCAACCACTCAGGGCCAACTTTGAACATTCCAGAAATCCTTCTCATACATCCATCATCACCCGGCACATATCCCACAATTATTGCTGCTTCCATTCTGTTAAACTTAAACTTAGCATAAAGAAAGCTGTCATTTACCCACTTATCTTTCATTAGAAAAGCTATTGGTTAGATTTTTTATCTTTAATATTCAAATCGTAACCTTTTATCCAAACTTATAAAATAATTGGATTCTCCATCTAAAAAAAACTTTCTGAAAATCAAAACTGCTTGGTTGTTGTAGTTAATTACTTTTTCGGTAATTATTCGTTTTTACACCCAGTCTGTTTTTATGATGAGAACAAACTTTTCTGATAAATTTTGAGGTGTTTTCACGAATCTGCCATCCGTTTCCTGTGAAATGCGTAGTTTTCGAGATATCGTCATCTCGAAAACTACGCATTTGCACAGGAAACGGACGGCAGTTTCATACAAAACACCTCAAAATTAACCAGAAAAGTTTGCTCTTATCATTTTCATTTAAACTAACGAAAATATCACGACTTAACCTAACCAATCATCAAGGGTGTACAATTTACCTTACCGGGCATTCAATTAACCTAACCAGGCCTTCAGTTGACCTAACCGGGCATTCATTTGTCCTAACCTGGCATTCAGTTGACCTAACCGGGCACTCAATTAACCTAACAGGTTAATATTGGTTACTTCACCTAAATATCTTCTGATCTTTTCGTATTAGGCACTCACTGTCACATTTCGGGCTAGTTAAGGATGAGAGAATAACGCCGTAATTGATAAAAACATCCAATCCTTTGTCTTCATCTAGGGCACATGACGAATCAAGTTCTCAAAGTCAAAATCACACGAATGGCACGTCATAATTCTATCACAAGCACCACTAAACTGAATCCAATTACAAAAAAAAAATATCCAGAACAAAACCCAACCAACTAATTAAGTCGCAGAGTAGCGAAAAAATAGCCCAATCAGAAAAAATATTTTATGAAAAAAAGTACATTATAGCCAAAACAGGAAATATATTTTATTAAAAAAAGTACATTTGAACAAATTTTCACAACATAAGATATATATTTTCTCAGTCAGTTTTGAATGGCAATTCAATATATTGTACTGTTTTAACCGCGTATGAGCGGGTGAAAAGACGAATATTAACCACTTTTTCTGCGTGTGAACTGATGTAACTACAGTACATATATATCTATGTATTTTTTATGTGTCCTTTTCATAACAAATGGCGGCTTTGTTTTAATATTGTTTTGTTGGTTGATAACTTAAGTACAGGGTGGTCCAAAAGTCCCTATCTATTTTGCTGCAATAATTATATTTATATTTTATTTTCTATAGGCCATAGATGAATGTGTTCCGCAATGCAGTGGACAGATTGAGATTTTCAGAGACACTGATGGTCCTTACATCGAATTTTAGATCTAAACTTGATAAATAAATATACATCTAATTATGTTATTACATTTTTATCCTAAAATACTATTATTTCAGCAAAAGAGATAGGGGCTTTTGGACCACCCTGTATAACATTTGAGTTATTAATTTGTAATACTTTTTCGTTCACTTTTGACTTGAAATTTGAAATTAATATAATCCTCCATGTCCCTCATAATGAATTTGCAACTGAACAGATTTTTTTTTTTACATGAACAAAAAGTTTGAACAGGAAAACAAGATCCTTGATCTTCAAATTTTAAAATTTTAAACTGTAATAGTGCAAAACACTTGAAAGTATGAAGCATTATTGGGTTGCGTATTTATTGTAAATTAATAAACGAAATGCAGAAGTGAAGGAAATATAAAATAATATGAAATATCTGGTTTGAGCTATAAAGTTAAACAATTTCATGATAATGCTGCAGTTCAATTCTTACGAAGGAGTTACTTAAATGCACTAATTTTAAATCTGGCCTAAATAATGACCAAAAGACGAAAATCAAAAAAATTTAAACCTACACTTAGATTTAAATGTATTCGGAGGAAAGTGAAGAAATTAGAAAAATTAAGAAATTAAAAATTGTTATTGATAAATTAATACTATTTACTGCCTTCATTTTTACTGTAATGAGTTCTGACAAAATAAAGAAAACTGCACTGCCCTGCTCAAATGAGCGTATTAACTATGGTCCATCACAAGTGTTTAAAGAAAATTATAGAAAGGGAATCTTAGAACCATGTACAGGTAATTGTGGCACCTGTAATTCATTGAGTGTTTCTATTTAATTATTTCATAATTTCAACTAGTGTTTTGGAAGAAAATAAATTCACGCAATGTTCCTTACATAAAACCTTTAAAGAATTTTTTTCTTATAAATCGTCATTTCTCGTGAATGTAAAAAAAAATATGAAAGAATTTGCAGTTCTAATTCAGTATAAATGACGAAAACCCTGTAATTTATAATCTAGAATGCATTTTGTCTATGCAGAAAGAATAGACTGAGATAAAATTGTATGATCTTTCACCGTCTTCATTTCAACGTTATCTTATGAACATCAAAACTGATCCAACATAATTTTCTATGGTAATGCGACGTGGGATCTGTTCATTAGTTCGAGGAGGATCGTCCTCTGGGTTAAGATGTTGTTCGACCCGATCCCACGTAAATAGTCGAGGCGGAGATCCATGAAAACAAGTTGACATATCATACCCAGTATTCAAAAAGTTTGACACTTGGACATGCTTCCAAGGTGTCTTAGGAACTAGTCCAACCCTTTTGTACTAAAGAATTGTGAGAGAGATAATTTTTTACAAAAGGTTTTGTTTTACATACTACGGCGTCAAATGAGAGCATTGTATTTTTTTAATTCAGGAAGGAGGGGCGAAGGGCGAATGCCCGAAAAAGCCCCTCCCCCTCCCCCATAGAAAAAAAAGAGAGCCAAAATCAAGGTCCGGGGTTTTCGAGATGCCTAGACACTCTGCGTTTGAAAGATGGGAGGTCATAGACAGGAGGAAAGATGGATTGAGGAAGATTGTTCCAGAGTTGACCGGTTGAGTAGATGAAAGATTGAAAATACCGATTAACCGTTGCGTTAGATAACTGGACAGAAAAGGCATGAGAAAGTGCAGAAAGTATAGTGCTGCCTGCTCTCCTTAAAGTAGGAAGCATGCAGTTAGAGTGTTCAGAAGAGCAGTGTTGTTATAATAGCGGGAGTAAAGAGAGAGTAAGGCAACACTGCGGCGAAGAGAGAAAGATTGAAGACAACCAGTAAGAGGCAGAGAATTGATGAGACGAAAAGTCTTTGATTCCACCCGGTCAAGTACGGCTGTATGGGTTGAGCTACCCAACACATGAGAAGCATACTCCATACAGGGGCAAACAAGACACCTGTACAGAGACAGCAACTGAGTTAGGATGAAGAAACTGCGGAGGCGGTACAGCACACCTGACCTCCTAGAAGCTGTTTTGGAAAGAGAGTATATGTAATCTTTTCAGGAAAGATCACGAGAAAATGAAACACCAAGAATGTTAAGAGAAGAGGAAGGATTGAGTTGTGTGTTGAACGTAATGGGATAGTTGTGGGGAAGATTGTGACGAGTAGACAGAAGGAGGAACCGAGTTTTTGAGTCACTGGAAGTCACAAGGTTTTCTCTGCCCCAATCAGAGATAGCAGAAAGATCAGAGGTCAGGTATTCCATAGCCGTCCCACGCGAATCATGGAGTGACTGCTGTGAGGGGCGGTTTGGGAAGCGGGTGGAGAAGGGGGTAGGTATTTACTATTAAGCGATTCTGAACATAGAAATAAATGCACTTTGCTTTGTTTCAACTTTTTACTCTAGCGCGTTATGATTTTCATTGCTGCGTTCTTTTCAATTATTCGGTCAATAAATCTACAGTAAAGAACGCAGCAATGAAAATCTTAAGCTTCACATCCGAACCCATTGTAGATTTTCATGGCTGCGTTCTTTTAACCGAAAATATTGATTCCCCATTAGTTGGGGACCGCAGGACCCCAATTACTAAGGGAGAAGGCCCCAGCACCGCAGGTCTAGCTAAACGGGCCCATAGGGCCCACTTTAGCTAGTATATTAAATGCTGAGTTTTTATGGCGTATGCAAATTTTATTTACACATAAATTAATATATTCATTTAAATATTTCAAATAAAAATGGACACTGAAGAATGTGATGAGGAGGCCACTTTTCATCTCTTACCTGAGAAACCAACAAAGAGAACAGACTAGAGTAAATATTTAATATGTCAAGCAGATACCAATGAAACTGAAAGCAGATCATCTGAAACTGGCTTATCAAAATTTATCGAGACTACAAAACAGAGAAGATGAAGTGTACACAAGATTAAAACAAGAATTAGATAATCTCACAAAACTATGCATTGTTTGTCACAGAAATTGTTATGCCAAATACACAAGTTCATGCAACCTGAACTTTGCTCGGTGATCCATGACCCCCATCGACCCTATATCCAATTCCTATAGATGACGAAAGTAGAGAAGAGGATTAATTCACAACACCAAGACTTCAAGGTCACTCATACCATACATTGACTGGTCCTTGTGTAATTTTTGGCAGACGGTTACTCATAAAAAGTCAAAAAACTTTTAGCAGTTACAACATTCTCAGCTTGCAATACAATCCTAGAGGCAGAAAAGGAAAGAAATGATTTTGCTATGCTGACTAGAATATAAGAGGTTGACATAATAGCCGCAGAAGCCAAGTATCACAAAGTGTGCAAAGTTCAATATGTTGCAAGAAGTGTGGAGTTCAAGTCATATAAAGAACCAGAAAGTGAAGAGATGTTCTCTAAAGCATTTCAAGTTCTGATAGCAGAGGTACATCAAAGAATATTGGTCAATGAAGCGTATGCTATGAATTCCCTGTTAACAAGGCACAAATATTATCTAGAGAAAAGAGGTGTACCAGCAGACAACGGTTGATCCGAAAGGCTGAAGATCAGGCTCCAAAACACTCACAAGACACCGTTGTTTTCCATCAGCCTTCAAATCCTTATAAACTAGAACTGATTTACTCTAGTGACATTTTTGTAGAATGTCCTAAATGCAGCGTCAAGAAAGAGATTACAAGAAGGTAACGAATACAGTAAGCTGAAGAGTGACAGCATGAGCCCAACACAAGTTCCCTTCCATGCAACACAGATAATATAGGCAGATTCGAAAAGGCAAAAGGAATCAGCATAAGCCCAATAGATATTGATGGTTTAAACTTGCAAAGGTCGAAAGAAATTGTTCCACAAAGTCTCTCTTGGTTTCTCAGATGGTTGATTTCTACACAGACCTCAGACTTTCACCACTATGGAGATATCAATTCAAAATGTGAAAATGAAGCGGATGAGCGCCACGTGATTATGATTGATCAAGATATTGTACACAGTGCATCACATGCAAAAAAGAAAATGCCCAAGCACATAAGTCTTGCTTTGACAGTGAAAGACATTACAGGTTCCAAACAGGCAGTCACCATTCTTAACCGCTTGAAACACTGTGCCTCTTATGATCACATAGAAGAGACAACGGTGTTGTAATTCCTACAAATACAGGGTGGGGCACGGGAATCAAGTGTTTTTTGAATAGCTAGTAATCGGCCATTAGGAATGGGAGGGGCGTGCGGTAGGTAGCATTCCATTCCTGGGTTCATAGCATTTAACTTTAACTAACACTCACCTTTATCTTTCAGGTGCCATCATGGAGCAGTGGACGTTAGAACACCGCATGTTCGCGTATGATCATTTTGTTAGGAGTGGCGAGTCAGTGACAGCAGTTCAGCGTGCGTTTCGCCGCAGATTCAACATTCATCGAAATGACTCTGTTCCCGCTCGTGACACAATCTTACGTTGGGTTAACAATCTTCGAACAGGAGGCTCAATAATGAAAACAAAACCGAAGGGGCCGCAACGCACTGTGCGTACTCCAGAGAACGTTGAAAGGGTCAGACAAGCGATGTTGCAAAGCCCAGGCCGCTCTGCTCGGAGACATTCAGCTGCACTCGGAATCAGCAATCGTACTGTTAGACGGATTTTGCATGAAAAATTACATTTTCACCCATACAAGTTAGCGATGGTGCAGGAATTGAATGTAAACGATTGCCCCCAACGACTGAATTTTGCACAGGAAATGCTTGCACTTTATGAGCAGAATGAAAACATGATGGTGGTAATGAGTGATGAAGCCCATTTCCACCTTAATGGGGCCGTCAACAATCAAAACTGTCGGTATTGGGCTGCTGAAAATCCGCGACAACTCCATGAAAAACCGCTGCATAGCCCTAAGGTTACAGTTTGGTGCGCGGTGGGAAAGTTTGGCGTCATCGGTCCCTATTTCTTCGAACAAAATGGGGTTACCGTTACCATAACATCTGGGCGTTACATTGAGATGGTGAACACCTTTTTCATCCCTGAGTTACGAAGAAGGCGTATTGCTCGTCGACATTTGTGGTTTCAGCAAGATGGGGCCACGCCACACACCGCCAGAGCGTCAATGGCTGTTCTTCGCCCCCCTGTTTCCCAACCATCTCATTTCGAGATTTGGTGACATTGCATGGCCCCCTCGGTCCCCTGACTTGTCCACATGTGACTTCTTTCTATGGGGGTACCTCAAGTCACGTGTCTACGAGGACAAGCCCCGTACATTAGATGCATTGAAGGAAGCGATCCGTCAACAAATCATCCAAATCAACAGAGACCTGCTGGGAAGAGTGGAGGCCAATTTTCGTAAACGCCTTCAACAATGCGTCGACGGCCAAGGACATCATATGCCAGATATAATTTTCGGTACATGATTATTATGACATGAAATGCTATGTTCTTACGAATGTTGTTCTACCAATATATTTTCTTTACAAAAATAAATATCATTTTCCTGATTATTCCAAAAACACTTGGTTCCCGTGCCCCACCCTGTATTACCCATAATGTTTTCATATAAACAGCTGCAGACAACAATGATATACTTACGGAAACATTGGATGAAAAACAAACGTCACACACTACAACGTTAGTGATGTTTCAGAGGGGAAGGTTTGGACTAAAACCAAAGATACATGCTGGCTGATCATTCTTCTAAGCAGAGAATACTGAAGGTAACAGATTTTCGACAGGAAATCAAAGCATGTGGAGCTTTTGGCAAAAAACCCAATTTAAAGACAACATACAGAAAACATGGTATCAACGTGACTGATGATTCTCTCCACTAAAACTCTCTGAACATGGATTTAGCAAGGATTCTTGTACGTTTATGCCCATCGAAGCTATATGAAGTCAATTTCATCATCAGACCAGATTCCTTAAAGGAGGCCTTTCCAAGTTGGAGTGCTTTCAGTGCACTTATATCCATAGGCGCCTGAAGCTGGGGGGAAGAAGAGGGGGCGAATGCCTCCCCTGAAATTTCGTTAGAGAGAGCAAATGACCTATTTGTCCCCACAAAACACCCATATCAAGATAGATAAAAAAGACCATCACAGTGAAAAAGAGGAAAGGAAAACAAGAGAGAGTGAAAGAGAGAGATGGTTATATAGTTCTTTTATGGTTAAAGAATATCCCTTGTCAGGATATTCTTTAACCATAAAAGAATTATATAATGCTAGAAGAGAAATGATTCACTGATAGTGGAATATATTCAATTATAGAGCTTTCAAATATAAACATAATAAATTATAAGTGGTAAGAACCCCCTGAAACCCCACCGGAGGCCCTTAAGTGAGCCTCTGGACCCCAAGCTGCTGTCGCGCTCGCATCTCATCCATACGTGAAAAACGCCCCTTCCAGATGAAAACGCCTCTTTGGCTATATTTTGTCCCTCGACCCATCCAAAAAATGCTTCCAGCGCCGCTGCCTGTATCACAAATATATCCACCAGCAGAGTTGGGTACGTTACTTTCTATAAGGAATGGCGTAACCGCTACCGTTACGTTGATAAAAAAGTAACGTCGTTACCGCTTCAGTTACTTCTATGAAAAAGTAACGCGTTACCGTTACCGCTACCGCTACCGTTATTTTAAGAAAAGCCCAAAGAGTAAAAAAGCCTTAATAATACCAAATTATACTCTACATGACAAAAAAATAAAAAACTCAAATAAAAAATGGCCTGTCCAAAGAAAACTAATCTTGCAGATTTTTTAAGAGTGTATTGTTTAATTTCAGGAACATTAGTTTTTCAAAATTGGCATGTGATAGCTAATTAACAGCTAATAAATGATACTAGTCAAATGATCAGTTTTAAAGTAACGATAGCCAGTAACGATTGAAATCGCTCTAAAATGTAGTGCCGTTACCATTTTCATTACAACATCTCGAAAGTAACGGCATTACCGCTACAGCTACTAAAAAAGTAACGCCGTTACTCCCAACACTGTCCACCAGTTACAGAGATAGGCTATTGTCCAATGACCGCTGGATCCCCAACAGAGTTCAGTACAGTGTATGCATTAATGAAGCAAGTCCAGTCAATGATGAAGACTTTGGGACCAAGCTATTCTCTGATAACATTTGACTTGGCTATATGGGTAAAAGCTAAACAAATACAATGGAAATTCAGAGACGAATAATTCAAGGACATTGTTATCAGATTGGGTGGCTTCCACATAGCTCCAAATTATCTAGCTGTACTAGGAAAATACTTTGCGAATTCTGTCACTGAAGATCTCCTGTTAGAATCTGGTACATATGGAAGTGGTACAGCGTTATCTATGTTTAAAGAGAAGTCGTATACCCGCAGAGTTCGAGCACACAAGTTAGTCATAGAAGCAATGATGAGATCGCAGCTGAAGTAATTTTCTCAGTGGGTGACAGATGGTGAAAATTCTATTGATGTACTCGACGCTGAACAGAAACAGGAATTGTAGTCTTATTCAAGATTGTGCATACAGCGCCAAAAACGAAGAAATGCTGCATACAGACTTCACAAAGCTATGTGACAAAATAGGAAACTTGCAAATTCTATCCTCAACTTTCAAAGACAGAAAAACTGAAGTCTAAGTTGTTTGCATTCTGAAACACATACATAGAGATGGTACAGTTGTTGCTCGAATTTATTCCAGATGAGAGGAATGGGGATTGGCAACTTCATTTGTCTACTACAGCTGGAATGGTACCTTATTTCTTCTCAATGGACAGAATCAATTATTCCAGATAGCGACCTCTGTGTATATATAACAGACATACATGAACTTCCAAACTCATCCAGATGTACACAGAGAGTTCATGAATGGCAGTCACGCTGTTAGTAGAAGCCACATGGAGACCTTCATCGAAGAAAGACTGAACACATGCACCAAAGGTTTTTGAGAAACTCTATCCTATATCAAACTCAAAACTTTTGCATACACACACACCAAAAAAAAGAGTACAACCAAGGCAGCAACAAATAAGAAAATGAAATCAGTACATGCTGACAGGGAGCTGTTTAGTAGATTGATCGTAGTTGCCAAATCCAAAGATATCAACATAAAAGGGGTATTAACCTATGAAGTATCTGATGTACCCTTTTCATTAGCGTATTCTGACGGATCACTAAGGAACACCGTGAAGTGTTTTTCTTTCAGAATTTGAAAAGGAAGTAGAAGTCCAGTTCAGATACTCAGTACCAGTTTCATATAAAGTGGATGCGATGTCAACTGTGCAGATGGTTAAAAGTGGAAGAGCCAGCACATTTCGAACACAAGCTGGTAAGTATTAGGAACTTCTTGTACAACCAATTCATCAACTGGACTGCAACAGAATTGATGTTATCTTCGACCGCTACGACAAAGAAGATTCCAAAAAGGCTGGAGAAAGTACACGACGAGGATACTCTAAACTCATTAGGGGTGAAAATATGTAGAATAAACACAATTGTACCAAAGCAGTGGAACAAATATATCAGCCACCTAGTAAACAAAGCCATCCTTACTGCATATCTGATTGAAACGTGGTTTGAAAAGGGGCCAAGTAGTTTACCATCTGGTAAGAAGGTAATCCTGGCCGGTGGATTAGAGAACTACGATGTGACCATGAAGAGGCCGACAGTCGGATGATGTTTTGTGCTCTTAAGGCCTCTAACAATCATCCAAGGGTTATAATCCAGTCCCCAGACAGCTATATAGCAGTATTGAGCATATATCTATACAACAAATTCCATTGTCCTGAGTTGTGGTTTGGCACTGGAATTAAAGATAACTTAGATACATTCCTATCCACGATATTGCAATTATCCTTGGATCAAGTATGTGTTCTGCTCTTCCAGGATTGTACGCTTTCACTGGGTGTGATAGCACAAGTTTATTCTGTGGTATTAGAGAGAAGAAGTGCCTAAAAGTGGTAAGAGCGTCAGCAGACTACCAAGAAACTTGTCCCAACTCGGAAGAAGTATTGAATTGTCCGCAGATATTGTGATGAACTGCAAGAAGCTTGTTTGTGTATTGTATAATGGCAAGAAAGTAGATAACCGACATTATTATGATCATTATTTTAAATATATATTAATAATAAATGAATTCATTAGTGAAATTAATATGCGTCATATTCATAAAAAAATGTATATAAAATAGTTATTTATATCTGGTGGGCATTGAGGGACGCCCGTTTATTAAATTTAAAAAAAATGTGAGGGAATTATCACCCAATTTTGGTGACTAGATCTCTCTCCCTCTCTCTCTCTCTCTCTCTCTTTCTTTCATATATGTTGGTGTAGTGGTTAGCGTCGCTAAATACGAATCCATCGGCACAGGGATCGAGACCCGGTGACGGCAGCCGGCGCGCAGCAAAACCTAGCTGTTCATCCTTCCACACAATAAAGAAAGTGGTTGGTAGAAAAATCGGTACCCTTGGTGGCCTAGGGTTGCTGGTCGGGTGTGGTTCGGATTCCACGTTAAATTGTAGGTCTAACGTGGAGTGAAAAGCTTGACGTTCGTCAGAATGAACAATTTGGGCGGAAGCAAAGCAAAGGTCACCAAAGGTTATATCGCGGAAATTAGTGGATCTCCAAACAGCTAACATAGAACCAATCACGATACTTTATTTACGTAAACCTGAAGCGAGTGTTCCTTTACAGGCTGAAGCCACGCCACGCCCACGATTGTGATTGGTCTCTTCAACTTACTCGTCCTTCGTTTGAAAGGTAACGCTTTCCCCACCATATAAAAGAAGCATCTTCTGCAGTGATCGCATTCAGCAATCATTTTTACCAAGTGTGGGCTTCACTTGGCTACATTTCCACAATGAATTCTAGCAGTGGGGCTCTGTAAGCGTCAGTTTCTCCCGGATTCCACATTGTTTTATTCGTGACATAAATTTGCATTCGCCGAAATAATATATAGCGTTAATTTTTTATCTCGCAAGTATCGTTTTTGTAAATTGAAATTCGCTTTCTCCCATTTTCCAAATTGCTTTTTCTCTTGACATAATTTCACTTCACAAACTTATATATAATGTTTTGTATATTGAAATGTGCTTCAATTTCAGTAGGGGGCGAGGTTTCGTCAACAATGAATTAGACCACTATATCTCATCACCCGTTTTTGAAGGCGATATACTATGAATAGTAATTCGTAGTGTTTTGAATATATATATATATATATATATATATATATATAATATATATATATATATACGAAGCCTACTCAATATATTTTGCCCCACCTTTTTTTTCTTTCTAAGTTTCCTTGTAAGTTCCAGAAATTTTGTACACAAGTAGTTACATACCTTTTTCAAAAGTTTTCATTCCTCCACATAGTCTCCATCCTTTTCTAGGGCTTTCCTCCACCTCGAAACAAGGGTCTTTATTCCTTACTGGTAAAAGTCCGCTGGGTTCCGCTGGAAACACCTCTTAACCTCCTCAACAACTTCATCGTCACTCTGAAACTTTCTTCAACGAATAGCATCCTTCATTGGCCCAAACAAATGGAAGTCTGAAGGTGTCAGATCCGGCTGTATGGAGGGTGGGGTAACACAGTCTAGCGCATTTTTGTGATGGCCTCTCTTGTTTGCAAACTGTTGTGTGGTGTTGCGTTATTGTGCAAAAGAAGGACTTTCTTCCAGTTTTCTCTCCTATCGAACTCGCTTTATACGTCTCTAGAGTCTCTGTAGGGTAGCAATGTATGCCTCTGAGTTGATTGTTTGTCTTTTCTTCATAATTTCATAATGTCTACCAGAATCACCCCTTTCATGTCCCAGAAGATGGTGGACATAACCTTTCCTGCAGAGGGAGCCATTTTGAACTATTTCTTGCGTGGCGAGTCTCTGTGATGCCACTCCATGGATTGGCATTTTGTTTCAGGTTCAAAGTGGTGTACCCAAGTCTCATCCCGAGTCACAATTCGTGAACGGAAGTCATCCCCTTCTGTCTCGTATCGAACCAACGACTCAGAAGCAATTTCTTTTCTTTAGGCTTTGTGATCTTCAGTCAGCTCGCGAGAAACAAACTGTGAACAAACTTTTGAGCAACCCAGTTGCTGAATCATCGTATTCACACTTCCTTCACTAATTCCTAGCTCCAGTGATAGTTCCTTATATGTGAAGAGCCGACTTAATAGAATGATACTGTTAGCACGATACACAGTGTGAGATGTCACAGCCGATGCCGGGCGACCGCTGCGTGGCTTATCATGGAGGCTGGCTCTCCCTCTTTCCGATGATCTCACACGTTTAGACCAGCGTCCAACTGTGCTTCGAGCAACAACAGCATCTCCGTAAACGTTTTGTAGACGTTTGTGACTATTTCCAACTGTTTCCTTCTCTGCGGTTAAGAACTCGATAGCAGCTCTCTGTTTACGATGCACATCACTGTCAGACGCCATTTTCGAAACTGCGTTAATCATCGGTTTTATACTAGGGTGTTTAAAAGCGGTTTTATACAAGAGGGGAGGTTCAAACTGGAAAAATCCTGTTATGTGAAGCGCAGAAAGTTCAAAGTTACGGCCCAAAAGACATTTCAGCCCCATGGCCTATTATTTAGCTAAGAAAAATGGGTGGGGCAGAATATATTAAGCGCCCATAGTATAATTCTTATATTCATTCATATAATTCTTATATTCATTTGTATAATTCGTATATTTATATGATTCTTATATTTATATAACCCTTATATTCTTATATATATTTATATTCATATATTCATTTTGACATATAGAGTCCAAATTCGCATAACGCTGACACGAGTTTGGATAAATTTTTTATTTGCTTTCTATTTTATTTTTGCTGAATAATTAGTGAATTATTTCTTTTTAAATTACGTTATCATTTATTTAGATTTAGCTTAATAATGTAAGCTTCTTAAATTCTACACTGTTCATTTTCTGTATACTAACTCACGTCTTTATAAAAGATGAAGTCATGTCTTGTTTAACGTTTAATTTTTAAATCTTAAGCATTTAATTTTTGCTGATATGCATGTTTAACTGTAATTCATAATAAAATGCATATTTCAATTTCCATTTTTAGTTAACTTGGCAGATCATGATAACATCAGATCTGTCAATATGCGGTTTAAAACAAAAATATGCGGTTTAAAACAAAAATATAGTCGATAGTTTAGAAGTAGGCGAGAGTTTAGGATGTAGTGATCATCAAATTCTTAGGTTTAAGTTATCGATAGAAAACACAGGATAGTAACGTAATAGAAATCCCTGATTTTCGTAGGGCTAATTTTGATATTTTTGCAGATAGGATGAGGGTAGTGGACTGGGATAACTTATTTATGGGTAATGAGACAAATTTGCATTGGGAGGTGTTTAAAGAAAGTGTTATGAATATTGAAAGGGAGCTTATTCCTCGTAGGCCCAAGCGCGCTAGGAATCATGGTAGGCCCAAGTGGTGGACTAGGGAAATAGGCGAGTTCATAAACGAGCGTAACAGAGCGTATAGACTTAATAAGCACAATGGCACGGCAGCTAACTTTAATAGATATATCGAGCTTAGACGTCAGGTTAAAAGATCAGTTAGGAATGCTAAGCGTAATTTAGAGATACTTATAGCTGCGGATAGTAAACATAACCCAAAAAAGTTTTTTGAATACGTCAATAATCGTAAGCTGATAAAAGATAACATAGGCCCTCTAGTGGATGTTAACGGCGCTTTGGCTTCTGACGCTCAGGCGATGGCGAGTATTTTCAATAACTTTTTTGCGACAGTTTTTACCGTAGAAGACGTAAATAATGTCTCCGAGGTGAACGATATCGTTCCATTTAGTAGCGAGACTATTTTGGATGAAATAACTGTTTACGAGGGTGAGATTGCGCATTATATCGATAGGCTAAACGTTAGCAAGGCTCCAGGCCCTGACGCTTTTTATCCCAGACATTTGAAATATTTGAAAGACGTTATCGTAGGCCCCTTAACGAAGATTTTTAATCAGTCACTCGAAACGGGGATTATTCCTGAAGACTTCAAATTAGCTAACGTCACGCCCATTTTTAAAAAAGGCGACCGCACGGTACCTAGTAATTATAGGCCCATTAGCTTAACGTCAATTATAGGTAAACTTTTGGAATCCGTATTTAGGGATCGTATCATCGATCACTTAGAAAGTAGAGATTTGATTAATAGTAGTCAGCATGGGTTTCGACGCCATAGATCTTGTTTAACTAATTTGTTAGAATTTTATAACGAAATAGTGCGCGAATACGATAGGCATACAGCAGCTGACGTTATTTATTTAGATTTTAAAAAAGAGTTCGATACAGTTCCGCATAGAAAATTAATTGCGAAGGTTAAAGCGCACGGTATACGCGATCAGGTTATACGCGATCAGGTTAGAGTAAGGGCTTCGTGATAGGAGACAGAGGGTCGTTGTTAATGGTAGTGAATCGGGGTGGTTGGATATAGGTAGCGGTGTCCCACAGGGTTCAATGTTAGGCCCATTGCTATTCGTAATTTACATTAACGACATAGATGTAGGATTGACTAGTAACGTGTCAAAATTCGGGGACGATACTAAAATAGGCGGTAAGGTCGTTAACGAGGACGAATGAAATTGGCTCCAAGACGATGTAAATAGGATTATGGAGTGGATGGATAAGTGGCAGATGCAATTTAACGTAGACGAATGTAAAGTTTTGCATATAGGTTCTCGTAACAATAGTTACACGTACACGATGGATGGTAGAGAGTTAGCGAGCGTTGACGAGGAAGTAGATTTAGGCGTACGCGTATCTAAGGATTTAAAAGTTAGGAACCGGTGCCTGGAGTCTTGCGCAAAAGCTAATAGGATGTTAGGCTTCATAGCGCGTAATTTCGAATTTAAATCGAAGGATATTATATTGCCCCTTTACAAGTCCCTAGTCAGGCCTCATTTAGAATATGCCGTTCAGTTTTGGTGCCCTTATTTGCGTGAGGATATTGATAGGTTAGAAAGGGTTCAGCGTCGTGCCACGAAACTAATTCCGTCATTGCGAAACAAGCCTTATGAAAATAGGATTAAAGAGTTAGACTTGCATCCACTCGAAACTAGGAGATTAAGGGGGAAGCTTATTGAAGTTTTCAAAATCGTTAATAACATCGATAACGTAAATTTTGACAAACTGTTCACTTTCGATAATAGCAATACTCGTAATAACGGATTTAAGTTGCGTGGCAGACGTTTCATTACTAATATCGCTAAAACCTTATTTACGTTTAAAGTAATTGATAAATGGAATAATCTTCCCGCGCCCGTCGTGAACTCTACCAGCGTTAATATGTTTAAGAACCGTCTAGATAGGCATTTTAAAAATATTAACGTTGTTTAAAATAAAAAAACAATTAGCAATAGGAGCTCTGGTGGTGGTGGTCGAGGATGAGTCGGTTGACGATAATGCCAGCTTATGACATGCCAGCGTGTGATATGCCAGCAAAAAATTAATAAAAAAAAAATTTAAAAAAATTCGACCAACACGAACGTAGATGTAGCTTGTAGCGTGAACTAACCCACTTTTTGTTTAACTTTACCTACTTTTTTCTTTTTCTTATCCTCTTCTTACTTGCATGTCTGTAACTCTCTTTACTTGCATGTCTGTAGTTTGCATGGTATGACTGTGAGTTAAGGCTGTGTTTGCATGGTTTGTAAGTGTTCTTATTTTACTTTTCATCTTTCACCCCTCTCCTATTCTCTCCGACTATTTTTCTGACTTGTCGGCAGTGGCCGGCGGATGATGATGGTGAGTCTTCTTTCTCTTTTTCTGAATGAATGTTAACACATGAGTGATAGGTGTTGCTACTTACTTAACGCCTTATTCTCTTCTCTTAACCCCCTACTCTTTCCTTTCTCTCGGGCTAACCTTAGAGTGGATCTTAGGTTCTTTGTTAGCCTTAGCTTCTGTAGATCTGTAGATCTTCAAATATCTTGCTTATCAGTCTAGACATTGCTACAGCTAAAATATTTACCTTATCTTCAAATATTTGGAAAATAATTCAGCCTATTGAACATAAAAAACAAAACAGGTAAACATTAAATAATAATATCAACAAAAAATTGCCTATATAAAGTTAAATAATTTTTCAAATTGTTATTCTGATTTTCTGAGCTAACTTAGAGGCTGAGCATTACCTGTAACATTTTAGCAGTCAACTACAGTAAGAGGATATCTTTGTCTTATCCTTCGAGCCTTGCTCTCTTCACAGAACTTAGTCTTAAATAGAGAAAAATAGTTTCCCGATACGTTACAAGAAGAATCGGTGAACCTTCAGAGAATTTAGTAAGCTCTACAGAATCCTCCGATCCACTGCAAGAAGAAATCGGAGAGTAGTATAAGAGAAACTTCTGCAATTCCCTATACGGTACCAGATACTCCAGAGTAACAAATCCGTTGCTGCCACCTAACCAGAACCCCCCGTCAACTTCGAACCGCCCAAGCCATAGACGAAGGGGTTAACAACTGGCGACCTCTGCAACCAGTATTCTTCCAGTCTTCTAGACCCTGGAACTAGAACCAACATTCAGTTGACCGGCGTGTCACGACTTCCAGTTCTTCACATCCATCATTCTTCCGGTGTGTCACGACTCCAAGTTCTCCACGCCCATTCTTCGTCCAGAAACAAGTAGCCAGCAAGACACGTCTTCAGGACACGTCTTCAAGGATTTCGTCGTAGGAATCTTGTTAAATACAGATCTTTTTTTTCAAATTAATTACTAAACATTTGAGAAGACAGTATTATTAACAGTTAATAATTAGTATCAAGCCAGAATTAACAAAAAACACATTGAACATTCAATACACCAGTGATACAGTTCTTTTTATTGAAACCGAATAATATCATCATACATTCACGTACATTCGAGTGAAATTTTTTTTACATTATTTTATTTTGTTTATAATTTTTTCAAATTTTTTCCTAGTTAGGCAAATTGTTGTGCATTATTTTTGTATTTCTTAGTTAGAGTAGTTAGGAAAGTCACTCAAGTGATCATTCCATAGATTAAGATCGGTCAAGCAGACCAAATTAGAATACATTAACAGTACTTTCATATGTGAGCGATTCAGACGGTGCGCTTTCTGAAATTGAAAATTCCTCTACACTCATTTTTCCACCTACCCCGCGCCCTTCAAACATATTTCCAAACACGCAAACTTCAGATCAAGCACAAGCCAACATATCTCAAACCGCTTCCCCAGCATACATTAACTTAGGTAGACTTGTAACTCTTCCCCATACTGCCCTAATTTTTAAAGGAACCATAGATAATAACTTCGTTCAACCGCGCGTAAGACCTTGGATTGAGTCTCTAGCACAGCATTTCTTAGGCGAAAATCACAAATGATGATATAAAGATTAGGGAAGCTAAAAAGTTTATTGACCCTAAAGATGGGAATTTCCACGATACAGTTACATACGTCCCATCCATTAGCGAAGCTACAATTTGGGACAATTTTTAAAAACACTTATTAGAATTTTTCAAAGAAATGACACTCGCACAACATTTGGCCACATTAGAAGCTATCTTCCAAGCTAAATGGAAGAAAGAAGAACATGAAGATTTAAATAATTTTATGACACGAACACAACAACAACAACAACCTCATAAATCTAGGCCGATGCAGGGAACACTACCTTAGAAACAAGCCCCACAAACCCAAAATGCACGCCCTCCTCCACAGTGTTTTAATTGCAATAGTTTTGGGAACATGATAAGTCAATGCAATTATCCCCTGTATTGCTCCCACTGTCATGAACATGGTCATCGCCGTCGCGACCGACAAAAATGTGCCGACAAAGCCCCTGCAGAGTACAGGCCCCACTTCCAGACATCAAATCACCAACGTTCCCAAAAGCCCTCCAATTCTCAGAAACCAGTTAGTACCGAGCCTCAACAGAACCACCCACCAAATAGATCACGACCACATGGTCAACCACAATATAATCAGCAAGGTCGGATGATTCGGTACCTAGAAGTACCCGTTGAAGAATTATTTTCCCCAGAGTACACTTTCCAAGAAGACCCTCCAGCCTGGCCGGATGGATTTACTTGCTTGTGGGCCCTAGGCCAAACCTTATCAGTGCCCCCCCCCCAAAATATTATATATATATATATATATCGTAATATTGTAATGTAAAAAAAAAAAGAATTACAACATAATGTAACACATCAATAATTTTATTCAAATTAGTTTTACATATATCATGTACAACTTATTCTTACACAAAAGAATAATGGAAAAAAATACAGTCAAATTGAAGCATAATAAATTTTGCAATAAGAATTACAACATAATGTAATACATTACACATTAATAATTTTTAATCAAATTAGTTCCATATCAAGTACATCAAAGTAAATCAAGTTCCATATCATGTACATCTTACACATAGGAATAATGGAAAAATACAATGAAACTGAAGCATAATAAATTTTGCAAGCACAACTATGTGAAGTTCAAAATGACTTTTTCCTGCTTTTTTCTATGGCAAATTTGTCAATGATACTGTTTGTGTCAAGGGATTGTAGGAGGTCCCCAGTGGGCCCCCAGTTACTGGTGGGCCCTAGGCCAATGGCCTATGTTGCCTATTGGAAAATCCGGCCCTGCCCTCCAGTGTATGGTGATATCGTAGCATATGACTCAGGTCCTCCCATAGAAGTTAGTTCAAGTTCTTTTTTAGATCCCACTTTGAAGGCAGCAGTTCAGCCTCCTCCCTCCTAAATAGTAGTAATAAACCCACAACCCACATGCACACATAAATTACCCATCAAGATAATAGGTGCGAACCTACTAGATTTAATAATAAATTGCAGCACAGATAACCGAGATTTAACCGCTCTCATAGATACAGGAGCACATGCGATATTAATTAAGAAACATCGTGCAGATGAATTACTAGAAAGTACAGATTATATGAAATTAAGGCACCTTCCTGCCAACTCAGAGGAGTTACAGGCACACCCATACCTACATATGGAGAAACTGAATTATATTTAGAAGTTAGTAACGCGGTATATCCCACAAAATGTTGTATTGTGGACGCAATCGCCACCTTTCAGACAGATATCCTACTAGGTATGGATTTCTTTAACCGGAATCAATGGTAAATTTACCCAACCGGGAAATTAGTTAAGTGTAGAAATAGGACACACCTTCTCCATGAGAATAATAGGCAACTTAATGCTAACTGAATCAGATCAGTTCGGATTTCCGAAAAAAATAAGAAACCCACTCCACTTTATAGCAGTTTAATCAGTCGGTTGCATCCAGAGGGATAACCGCCCGAGAAATCAGCCCCCAGAGTAATCAGTTCCAGTTGTTGAATCCAGCAGGATCAACACAGTCAGTTTCCAGTCAGTCAGTTTCCGTTCAGCCATTTTCCAGTCAGCCAGTTCCAGTTCAGCCAGTTTCAGTTCAGTCACTTTCAGTTCAGCCAGTTTCAGTTAACTCAGCAGTTGAGATTCGAAATCCAACTGAAACGATTTTTCAGCCAATAAGGCAAATTTTAATCGCCGAACCAGAGTCAGATTCACAATTTTTCATATGCCTTACAGAACATATAACAGTAGCACCTTGTGAGAAGATTTGTTTCCTAGCAAGAGTAGCAAACGGTCAATGGAAACTATTAGTCAGATCGTACTCTTATTACAGAGAAAATAATTTCAAGAGAGGTTCTTATAGCCCAAGTTCTTAGTTGTAGTCAGAATTCAGCTATCCCTGTTGTTTGTTTAAACAAAGGAAAAAGCCCTATTGAATTAACTTCAAATCAGAGAATAGGAACTGTTTCCCCAGTAGAAATAAATTCAGATTTCCCGACCAGTACTACAGTATAAATCGTGTTTCCAGTTCCTTATAGTTAAACCCTTCAGCATTAAAAGAAGAATATAAGCAATGTCTGGAGCACTCCCTTCAGGAGTCACCAGCCTTACAGGATCCCAAACTAATGGAATCACTTCTCGATTTCCTGATAAGAAATAGAGATGTGATTGCCCTAAAAGGAGATCATCTTGGCCGAACTAGTTTTGTCCCTTTCGAAATCAAGCTGGAACCCAATTCGAAACCCATCTTCATTCCTCCCTATAGGTTTCCACATTCCAAATTAGTAACTATTGGGGAACACATCACAGACATGTTGGAGCAGGTTGTCATTCAGCCTTCAGCTAGTCCCTGATCAGCTCCTATGATTCTTGATTCCAAAAATGACGGAACATCTCGCCCTTGTATAGATTTTAGACACCTAAACCACATTACCATCCCAGACGACCGTTTCCCTATTCCAAACATACAGGAAACAATTCTGAACGTAGGGAGAGCTAACTTCTTTTCATCTCTCGATTTAGCATCTGGTTATTGGCAAATGGAGGTCAGTCCCGAATCTCGGGCATTGACTGCTTTCTCCACCAACCGAAGCCATTACAAATTCCAGGTTTTACCTTTCGGAGTCCGAAATGGGCCTGCTAATTTCACTAGGTTGAAGAATAAAGTCCTTTCCGACCTATTAGGGATTGAAGCTCTCGTCTCTCTTGATGATATTATCGTTTATATTTCAGGTATAAAAAAACACTTTCAACGTCTTTAGAATGTGCTCTCACGTTTGAGAAAAGCACACCTTAAACTGAAACTTGCAAAGTGCAACTTTTTACAGGAATCCATGGTATATTTAGGATTTCTACTCTCATCCAATGGAATTAAACCTGGTCCAGCCAAACTTGAAGCACTGGAAAGGAACCCTTACCTAAAACCATCGACGACGCTCGTGCATTTATTGGACTTGTCGGATTCTATCGAAATTTTATCCCCCTTTTTCAAACATTGCTAAACCCATTACCAATTTGTTCCAGAAAAATGCTAAATTTAATTGGGAATCTGATCACCAACATGCTTTTGAAACGTTAATTGGTAAACTTGTCATCCCACCCTCCAATATCCCGATTACACCAATCCCTTTGTCATAGCTACAGATGCTTCCTCCTATGGACTAGGACTAGGACAGGTCCTATGAACAGGACGTAGATGGTGTGGAATTACCCATTGCTTATGCCAGTCAGCTTCTCTTTGCACCTTAACGGAATTATTCCACCACGGGCCGAGAGGCCCTAGCGGTATATTGGGCTTTGAAAAAATTCCGAAATATCGTCTACGGCTACGACAGAAATGACCATAAGCTACTCACTTATCTCTTCAAGGACAAGCTACTTGAAAGACGGTTGAGTAGATGTGCTCTGTTGATTCAGGACTTTGTGGCAAAAATCATAGACAAACCGGAAAAACTTCGTTATTCCAGACGAATTGTCGAGACTCAAGCCCGACACCCAAGTGAATAAGATAGAAACTCTTCCTGTGTTCGACTACGAATGTCTGCAATATTCCCAACAACAGGACCAACACCCCCAGAACCTTCGGAGTCGCCTGGAACAAAAGGAACCATCGAAGATAAACGAAGAGTACAACCTAAAAGATGGGCTCGTACATTTTAAGAACGAAAATGGAAACGACCTCGTGGAAATACCAAATGATCTCGTAGATATAGCCATCGGACTTTGTCACGACTCACCTTTGTATAGCCACATGGGGCCATCACACCATCAAGAGTCTTTTGGAGTGGTACCATTTCCCGAAATGAACAAAAAGGTACATGAATACATCGCTGAATGCCCGTCTTGTTTAAAACATAAAGGCAACGTACCGTCCACAGCTCCCATGCATAAATATCCAGTATGCCAGCGGCCCTGGCAAAGAACTAGAATGGACATACTAGGACCATTCCCCAAAACATCAAAGGGAAACCAGTATATCATTGTGTTTACGGACGACTTCTCGCGTTACAGAGAAGTAGTTGCCATTCCAAACCAGACCTCGGAAACTGTGGCAAGAGCCCTAGTGGAACGCGTCATCCAAAACCATACTACTCCTTCCATCATAATTTCGGATAACGCCCTTAGTTTCACTCCCAAACTATTCGAGTCGCTCTGTAACATATGTAAAATTAAAAACACACACACACACACACACATTGTGGCATACCATCCGCAGGCAAACCGCTTAGTGGAAAGGCACAATCAGAAGATCTTAGAAGCCCTCCGCCACGTTGTCGATGCATCCTCCCGTACATGGGATGATTCCCTCCCCATGGTGCAAACAGCCATCAACAACGGTTATAACGTGTCCATCGGGCACCCCTCATTTCGTCATATATTGCTACGACAAACGGCTACCTTTTGATTTGCCTGACCAAATCGACCCGGCAATTCTAACACCTTCCGCGATGGCAGAAGTGGTGCTATGAAAATTCGGTCTCAGAAAATTTGGTCTCAGAAAAGTCGGTCTCAGAAAATTCGGTCTTATAAAATAACTAAAAATATGTACTAATAACTAAAAAATATGTACTAAAAATTGGTATAGTTTATTAATGAACTACAAATATGTACTACAAATTTATAAGAGTTATTTAGTAACGAAATTAACTCAAAATATCTACTAAAAATTTATCAGGTTTATTAAGTATTAGGACAAATTCAAATATGAAAATTCGGTCTGAGAAAATTCGGTCGTAGGGAAATAAAAATATGTACTAAAACTTGGTATAGTTTATTAATAAACTACAAATATGGGGTCAATCCCAGAATAGGCACCTGATGTACCTCAATCCCAGATGAAGCACCTGCGTTCAACCTCAATCCCAGAATAGGCACCTTGCAAGGAATTAAATAAAAAAAACCTGATGATTACAAAATTTATTGTTTATACAAAGTTTATTACAAATGTAATAAAGGCAAAGTTATAAAAGGTTTAAAGTGGTTTAATGAATAAAGAAAAATTATTTCTGAAATAGAAATCGAATAATATTATTAATAAAATATTAAACGTGAAAATCAGGTAAAAATCAAACTGGTAAGAATAGCAAAACTAACCAAAAAAGCAGAAGATATAGCAAAAGATTAGGTTAGGTTAGGTTAGGTTAGGTTAGGTTAGGTTAGAGTTGATTTTTTCAAATATTGATAAAAACAATGAAATTATATCTCTAAAAACTGTTTATATTTTTTTCTCCTCAATCCCAGATTAAGCACCTGTGTTTTGCCTCAATCCCAGATTAAGCACCTAAAAATGATTTCAGGTGCCTATTCTGGGATTGATCCCAAATATGTACTACATATTTATAAGATTTATTTAGTAACGAAATTAACTTAAAATATGTACTAAAAATTGCTAAGGTTTATTAAGTATTAAGACGAATTAAAAATTTGGTCTTAAACACAGAAACTAACGAAAATATCACAACTTAACCTAACCAATCATCAAGGGCGTACAGTTGACCTAACCGGGCATTCAGTTGACCTAACCGGGCATTCAATTAACCTAACAGGTTAATATTGGTTATTTCACCTAAATATCTTCTGATCTTTTCGTATTAGGCACTCACTGTCACGTATTAGGCACTCACTGATGTATATTGAACATAACGAGTAAACTTTTCTTTTTATTTTCAATCGTTCGGCGGTGGTTGGTTGGTGGCTGGTTTTAAACCAAGACCGAATTTTCTGAGACCAAATTTTTTGAGACGAATTTTCTGAGACCGAATTTTCTGAGACCGAATTTTCTGGCCACCGCAGAAGCAAATCAGCAACTAGTTGAACGATCTTTCAAAATTTTTAACATAATCCGATATACCCTCGACCAACGGAACAAACAGATGGAGCAACGGTAACACAGGCGTCATCCCCGTCAACGAACTATAATCGTCGGTATGCGATGTTACATAAAGAGCGTGAAACCGCCAAGTGCTCATCGCAAATTATACCCAAAATGGGATGGCCCATATTGGATTATGAAAAACCTCGGAAAGAACCGTTACGAAATCCTCGACCTCCGAGACCATTCGAAACTAAAGATCATTCACGCTGATAATTTCAAGATAGCTGCCGAACAACACTTTCCCAAAAAACATCTGCCAGGCGTTCGAGGCCGCCTATCCTTTAAAATATCAAGGTATTAACAAATCCAGAAGGGACCACAGAACCGAAGTGGTCACCGCAGAAATCACTACCCGTGACGAAGATTGGTACCTCGTAATACCACCAGTACTCGAGCCAACCTCTGAACAAGAAGAGGTTCCATCGGAACCAGACCCTGGAGAAACTCCTTCTAGAGGATCACTCAGTGGAATTCCACCATTTCCTCCAACTCCACCATCTCCTCCGTCACCACCCTCACCGATTGATGATCAACGCACGGGCCCTACATACCGGCCGCAAATGCATCAACCACATGAGTTAGAACCTTCACGAAAAAAACGAACACACTCAGAATCCGAGTTTAATGTTCGACCCCCACCACCACCTAAGCGAGGCCGACCACTATGCACACAAACACAAACATCTACACGACCACCAACAGCTCCGTATAATTTAAGAGGTAGATATGAAAAAAAATGTTCCCTTTATAATGTTGAGATTACAATTAAGAACTCGTACCCCTTTCTGTCTGAAACTAAATTCAAACCTACTATAAAAATCTTGAATTCGGCCATGAAACCGGTGACCATCCTACCTGGACTTCATGCCCCTCAATGGAATGATCAATTGAGTCGTTTTTAAAATTTCGGATGATAACCAGAATAACCTTTTAAAAATACTATAACAAATAACAATTATTTACCAACATCTGCCGTCAGTATTATAATTGTGTGTGCTATTATCCGCGGTATATTTGTAATGAAAAGATTATTCTCGCAACGGCAAAGAAAAAAAAATTGTACTATGCACAGCCAAGAGTGCGTCCCCGCACCGCCTGAACTAGACTTAACCACCCTGACTTATGTTGTGTTTAGAAATCTGTATTATAAAAACCATTAGTTATCATCTAGTTAGAATTAGTTAGGATGTTATATCATTGTATTAATATCATTCTAGAGGGGAGAGTCCTGTAAAAATTAACAATGAATAATTCCTATATTCATATTATATTCTTATATTAATTCATATAATTCTTATATTCATTCATATAATTCTTATATCATTTATAGAATTCTTATATTCATTCATATAATTCTTATATTCATTCGAATAATTCTTATATTTATACAATCCTTATATTTATATAACCCTTATATTCTTATATATATTTATATTCATATATTCATTTTTACATATAGAGTCCAAATTCGCATAACGCTGACACGATTTTGGATACAATTTTTATTTGCTTCCTATTTTATTTTTGCTGAATAATTGGTAAATTATTTCTTTTTAAATTACGTAATCATTTTTTTAGATTTAGCTTAATAATGTAAGCTTCTTAAATTCTGCAATGTTCATTTTCTGTATACATTCTCTCTTCTTTGTAAAAGATGAAGTCATGTCTTGCTTAACTTTTAATTTTTAAATCTTAGACATTTAATTTTTGCTCATCTACATGTTTAACTGTAATTCATAATAAAATGCATATTTCAATTTCCATTTTTAGTTAACTCGGCAAATTATGATAACGTCAATATGTGGTTTAAAACAAAAATATGGCTTCATCTTCAAATATCTTGCTTATCAGTCTAGACATTGCTACAGCTAAGATATTTACCTTATCTTCAAATATTTTGCAAAGTAATTCAGCCTATTGAGCATAAAAAACAAAACAGTTCAACATTAAATCATAATGATGTCACCAAAAAATTGCCTATATAAAGTTAAATAATTTTTCAAATTGTCAGTCTGATTGTCTGATCTAACTTAGAGGCTGAGCATTACCTGTAACATTTTAGCAGTAAACTACAGTAAGATAATATCTTTGTCTTCTCCTTCGAGCCTTGCTCTCTTCACAGAACTTAGTCTTAAAAAGAGAAAAATAATTTCCCGATACGTTACAAGAAGAATCGGGGAACCTTTAGAGAATTTAATAAGCTCCACAGAATCCTCCGATCCACTACAAGAAGAAATCGGAGAGTAGTATAAGAGAAACTTCTGCAATTCCCTATATGGTATCCAGATACTCCAGAGTAACAAATCCGTTGCTGCCACCTAACCAGAACCCCCGTCAACTTCGAACCGCCCAAGGCCATAGACGGAGGGGTTAACATATATATGTATATATATACTTTTTAGGGGGGAGTGTAATGCCACTCTCCCTCTTGGAAGTTCTGACCAACATTTTGTTGCATGCAATGTTGCGTACAATGTTGCAATTATTGGTCATGTTGCATGCAATTGATTTGCACTCGACAGAACATACTACTGACACGTTCTCGCGTCTATGGACCTTATTTTTTGACGAACGAACTGTAACTGGTGGTTCTTACCTGAAGGTGTTACATTTTACTTGAAACGTTCGAACATTTTTGAGCGAAACCTTTCCGGGGCATTGGACTGATAGGGAAGAACCGACAAAATGGCCTGCTCGCTCTCCTAATTTATTTCCTTTGGACTTCTATCTTTAGAGCGTTTTGACAACAAAATTCTACCATAACGAACCAAAGGATCTTCAGGAGTTAAAACATCTTATCCCTGATGCTGTTAAGTCCATCCCTGAAGTTGTATTGGAAAATGTTTTTTCAGAATTTGAATTTAGAATAAGATTAATTATAGCTAATGATGGAAGGCATGTAGAAGTCTATTAACTAAATTAAATAAAACTCCTAACTCTTCAGAACATAATGTCATTTGGATTTTCCTATTATCTGAACTAATAAATATATAATTAAGGTTTGTTTTTGGTGTATTCATTTGGTGACACCCTGAATATATACGAAGGAATACAAAGGACATCAAAGGGCAACAGAACGGTTAGACCCCAAGATGCTATCTGTTTAAGAAGAAAGGTTAAAAGATCGGATCTTTTCCGTTTGACTGCCGCCATTGAAACATAATTAAACTTTTTGTATTTTGTATTTTAACTGAAATGTCTTGATGATAAAAAATAAGTTACTTTATAAAAAAGCTTTTCTTAATTTCCCCTTCAAATTTTGTTTCTTATAAACAATTTTAATTACTTTCAAGATCCATGCTTAATTTTTAAGTTTTAATCGTGTACTCAGAAAAATAAGGGGATCACCTGAAGATCAGGGCCTCCAGCCTTCTTTAGTTAGCTTTATAAGGCTAACTAACAAAAATATCACGACCTAACCTAACCAGTCGTCAAGGTCGTACAGTTGACCTAACGATTGGTTAGGTTAGGTCGTGATATTTTCGTTAGTTAGCCTTATAAGGCTAAGTAAAGAAGGCTGGGGGCACTCACCTCTTATGTTCCAATGGCGGCAGTCAAACGGAAAGATCCAAAAGATCTATAAAAATTTAAAGACAAGCAAAAAATTTTAAAGCAAAGCAATAGAGGGATGTTGAAAGAAAGGAGGGAAATTTAAAGATTAAGAGAAAATTTTAGAGCAAAGAGGAGAATATCCGAATGAAAATTGTACAATACTTTATTACGCTAACCCCTTAACTTGGGGTTTAAGGCAACATAAAGCATCTAGTGTCTTAACTCTTTACCGCCCGGAGGTCTTTTCCGAGACTGAATAAAATAGTCTGGCGTTAGCCAGAACAAAATTAGTAAAGTGACGCTGGGAGTTAAAGGTTTAAAGGACTCGACCGAATTACTTTGATCTACGCTGGCTAAGAATCCATTCCACAAATTAGCTATACGTTTGAAGAAGAAATGCTTAGTTTCATTAAAATTAAAATGTTTACCCACTAATATATATATATATATATATATATACACTTTTGGTTAACCTTTGGTTAGCTTCCGCCCGAATTGTTCATTCTGACGAAGGTCAAGCTTTTCACTCCACCTTAGACCTACAGTTTAACGTGGAATCCGAACCACGCCTCATCAGCAGCCCAGCGTCTTAACCACTAGGCCATTTATCTACCAACCACTTTCTTTTTTTCATTGTGTGGAAGGACGAACAGCTGGGTTTTGCTGCGCGCCGGCTGCCATTGGGTCTCGAACCCGGGGCCGATGGATTCGTAGTCAGCGACGCTAACCATTACACCACCAAGACGCATACTATAAGGATACACACACGAGGGAAGTCATAAAATATCTACAATTTATCTGTCTTCTTTTCCAGAATTGTCTATTTCTACATTGCTGACCGTTGGCGGAGTTGCAGTCACTGAGCGTACAGATCGTTGCTTCGTGGAATTCAGACCTTCACACTCAGTTGTTCAGTTGTAATCGCACTGTAAACATGGCCGCACGACTTTCGACTTGCACCAAAGAAAAGCAGCGTGCTGTTGTTCGGTTTTTATGGTCTGAGGGCGTAAAAGGGGCTGAAATGTTGAAAAATGGCCGAACAAGTGTCGACTTAGTGATCGCTGTGGACACCGGACAGCCGCTCTGAACGTTCTGCATCGGCGACACTTGTTCGGTCATGCAGCGCTGCTAACGGTCAGCAGTGTAGACAATATTGGTAAAAAAGACAGACAAATTGTGGATGCGTTTCGACTTACCCTCGTGTATATATATATATATTATATATATATATATATATATATATATATATATATATATATATATATATATATATATGTTAAACACAGACCGTGCATGGAAGAAGGAACTCTTCTGGGAAATTACATCCACTATAGTTCGAATAAGCAATGATAAATGACAAATACTATAGTTTTTCTTTTTCATGATGGAAAGCCCAACGTGGGCACCGGGTTACTCCCAAAGAGGCCCAAAATATAGCTTCCCTCACCAGCTATCTGAGATAGGATCCAGCTTTGGGACAGGATCTAGGGTTTACAGTTTATACCTAGCCTACTACATTCAGAACCTCAATATACGCCAACGGTGCCCACGTTGGGCTTTCCATCATGAAAAAGAAAAACTATAGCATTTGTCATTTATCATTACGTATTCGAACTATTGTGGATGTAATTTCCCAGAAGAGTTCCTTTTTCCATGCACTGTCTGTGTTTAACATATAAGTTTCTCAGGGGACCATTCTGAGTTTGTGTATATTAAATGGACGTGTTATGTGCCTTGAAAAGTGGACGCTCAATGTCCCGGTTGAGGTTTAAGTTTTGTTTTTTGGCTAAAAATACAATAGTTACCCTTTTTTCTTTGATGTATTCAATCCGACGTGAATGCAACGAGTTTCTTGCGTATATTGAGGTTCTGAATGTAGTAGGCTAGGTATAAGCTGTAAACCCTAGATCCTGTCCCAAAGCTGGATCCTATCTGCTTTGCAGATAGCTGGTGAGGGAAGCTATATTTTGGGCCTCTTTGCGAGTAACCGGTGCCCACGTTGGGCTTTCCATCATGAAAAAGAAAAAACTATAGTATTTGTCATTTATCATTACTTATTCGAACTATAGTGGATGTAATTTCCCAGAAGAGTTCCTTGTTCCATGCAAGGTCTGTGTTTAACATACAAGTTTCTCAGGGGACCATTCTGAGCTTGTGCATATATATATATATATATATATATATATATATATACAGGGTGTCTCAGAAGTCGCGCACCATAGGCTTTATTCAGATTTACGAGGTTTACCAGTCGAAATGATTTATAAATGATGTTTAATTACAATATATGTTCGATAATGTTCGAATAATAAAATTAATATTATGTACAGTTAATCAAAAAGCTATCTTAAAATGATTAAATTGAATGAAGGTATATTAGCCAAAGGTGTCTCAGAAGTCGCGCACCATTGGCTAATGTAGCTTCATTCAATTTAATTATTTTAAAATAGTTTTTTCATTAACTGCACATAACTATTAATTTTATTATTCGAACATTATCGAACATATATTGTAATTAATCATCACTTATAAACCATTTCGACTCGTAAACCTCGTAAATCTGAATAAAGCCTATGGTGCGCGACTTATGAGACACCTTGTATATATATATATATATATATATATATATATATATATAAAACCTTGGTTAACCTTGGTTTTCCTTCCGTCGGAATTGTTCATTCTGACGAAGGTCAAGCTTGTCACTCCACCTTAGACCTACAGTTTAACGTAGAATCCTAACCATGCCCCACCATCAGCCCAGCGTCTTAACCACTAGGCTACCCAGGATACCCATTTATCTACCAACTAATTTCTTTATTGTGTGGAAGAATGAACAGCTGTGATTTGCTGCGCGCCGCCTGCCGTTACCGGGTCTCGATCCCGGGCCCGATGGATTCGTAGTCAGCGACGCTAACCACTACACCACCAAGACGAGTACTATATATATACAGGGTGGGCCAAAAGTCTGGATCCATAGGAAAATATTTATTTTAATACATAAATTACAACAAATGGTAAATACTTAAAATGAATATCAACTTTAACTCGTAAATGCGTATCCGTGATACTGTACAGTAGTTCGTACTCCAGTATAAATACTCAAATACGTTTTTTATTTCAGCCCAGAAATGGCTTCGAATCTAACAACAGAAGACCGGGTAGAACTTGTGCTCATGTACGCAAGACAGGGCGCTACACACAGAGAAGTTGCAACCGAATTCAATAGAAATCATCCTGATAAGCATCCAGTAACACATGCGACTGTTGGCAAGTTGTTTAAACGTTTCAAAGAAACAGGAAGTGTACATGATCGACGGCGTTCTGGCCATCCAAAAACTGCAACTGATGAAAATACCTCTGCAATGGTATGTGCAAATTTAACGAATAGTCCAGTAAAGTCAACAAGAAGATTATCAAATGAAACACGCATCTCGAGAACTTCAATTCGAAGAATTATTCAAAATCATAAATTCCATCCCTACAAAGTGCACCTGGTTCAAGAACTGCATGGCGATGACACAGATCGGCGAGTGGAATATTGTGAGTGGTTCATACAACAATGTGATTTCACTGTGTTTTACAGCGACGAAGCCACATTTCATCTAAATGGTAGAGTTAACAGGCACAATACACGTTACTGGTCCCAAGACAACCCAAATTGGATGGAGGAAGGACATTTTCAAACTGATCCACGAATTATGGTGTGGGCGGCGATATTTGGTGAAAGATTAATTGGCCCGTATTTCTTTGAAGGTAATGTAACAGGAGAGACATACCTCCGTATGTTACAATCTTATCTTATCAACCAATTAGACGACATTCCTTTGTTAGAACGACGGAAAATGTGGTTTCAACAAGACGGTGCCCCACCACATTTTGCTGTTGCTGTGAGGATGTTTTTGAATCAAACTTTTCCAAACAGGTGGATCGGAAGGCGAGGTCCCGTTGAATGGCCGCCAAGGTCTCCAGACTTAACACCACTCGACTTTTTTTTGTGGGGTCATTTGAAGTCAGTAGTCTATCGAAATCGTCCTAGAACAATCGCTGCACTTAAGGGGAAAATCATATCTGCCTGTAATAACATCGGCACTCAAACCTTAAGAAATGTTCAAAGATCCTGTATTCATCGTATACACAAGTGTCTCGATGTCAGAGGCCGCCAATTTGAGCATTTGTTATAATTTGTTGTTTATACTGGAGTACGAACTACTGTACAGTATCACGGATACGCATTTACGAGTTAAAGTTGATATTCATTTTAAGCATTTACCATTTGTTGTAATTTATGTATTAAAATAAATATTTTCCTATGGATCCAGACTTTTGGCCCACCCTGTATATATTATATATAATATATATATTAATAATATATATATATTATATATTATATATATATATATATAAGTCCTATTTCGCTACTGACAAAATTGAAGAAATAAAGATATTTTATTGTTAAAATATCTTTCTAAATACTTATAAAGGTAAAACCTTTAAAATTCATATTCAAAATTTGTTAGACTTTCACTTTATAAAATACATTAATTTCAATAGGTCATTCTCGAAAAGATTCAAACTATTAATATAGAAAGTGTCTATATTCAACCTATAAAATATATTTATGAAAAATTACTTGCGTTCATTTTATAAATTGGGCATTTTCTGCGCTTACTACAAACATTAATCAATGAAGTTGGCTATTTATCATTTAAACTTAGGCTGGGGTTTTATATATATATATATATATTATATATATATATATATATATATAGTTACTTAGTTAGTTAGTCAGTTCGTTATTGATGATGTAAATAAAGTATGCTGCAATTAAACTTTACAAAAAAATGCAAATGGAATGGTCTGAACAATTAAGTATATATCATTCATAGGATTAACAAAGTAAATATGTAGACACCTTCGATTTTTCCATTGTTCTTGATTTCATGATAAAAGTGGATAAATAATAACAGAGTTATTAAATCAGTAGATTTAGAATTGCATTGCTTTCCCTTTTGCATTATATAAAATTGACATGTTCTGGCATTCAATTGATGAGCTTTGCCATTTGTTTCTGAGCACAATAATCGTGGTGTCTATTTTGTCAACCCTTTGTACCTGTATATTCAGAATTGCGTGTTACGTGCGAAATGAAACTAAATTTAATTGTATTCTAGTTCGGGAAAAGTGAGAAGTGAAGTGTCACTATTAAAGGAAGGAAAAGGAATTTGAAATCAAATAAATATACTCTCAAAAAAAAAAAAGAGAGAGGTTCCGCGTAAATCTTTCATTTCAAAGAAAGCAGAAAAAGTGAAGTGAAGAGTAGAGAAGGCATCCTGTCATCTGCCAGACTTAGTTCATGCAAAAATGTCGTAAAAATTCAATAGAAATTATTTATAAGTGATGTTATTCAGTAGTGAATATTTGTGATTTATTGTGTCTTCGTTCCCAAATTTCCATATAAGTTTTTATTTTTTTTTTATTTTAAATGTTTGAGCTACTCAGGAAGCGCTAAAGCATAATTTCAGTTTTAAAATTAGTGAAGGTGGTACATGTTTATTAGTCAGACGTTTTGGAAATTCAATTTCCATCATCATTGCTAAAAACGAAAAGTAAAAAAGCGAACAAATATAGCGAATAAAAGATTTTATAAATGAATAAAATATAAAATATATGTATGCTCTCCTATGATAACACAGGCCTGCGATAGCTTTGTTGTCCGAAATATTTTATCACATATAGTAATTTTAGCACGTTGATTCCGAAAATAATATTCATTTTTCGCCATCACCTACAGATTTTTCGCAAAATGTCATATTTCATATTACATATGTAAGTAATTTTCATTAAAATTGACTCGATTAAATTTTGATTAAAAATTACTGCCTATAAATGCTTCCGGATCAGAAGTGATGTCATAGCATCTTCTGGAACATTCGAGAAACGCACTGGTAGTATATAAGTGATTGACAAGCCACGAGAGGAGTCATTATGTCTAGTGCGTGCGGGGTTATAGTTCTTTATTATTCAACTGTGCGCGGTGACTATATTTTTCTTTCGAAATTTGTTTATTTGTCGCTATGACAACCAGCGAGGGTGTAAATAGCCCAAACATTTTCTGTTATATTTGTGGAAAATTTACTGTGAAGAACAAAGGCGAGATATTACAGATTTCGTCAAGAAAGCATACTATGCGTACTTCGGAATGAAACTTGGGGATCAAGGAAAATCATGGGCTCCACATAAAGTTTGCAGTGTTTGTGTTGAACAATTTAGACTGTGGAGTAAAGGTTAAAAGGATCCTTTACTTTTTGGGATTCCAGTGGTCTGGCGTGAGCCTAGAAATCACAGCAATGACTGCTATTTTTGTTCATGTAACGTGCAAGGCTACAATACTAAAAATAAAAAGGAAATTTCTTATCCAAACTTTCACTCTGCTATAAGACCTGTTGCTCATGGACCTGGTATACCCGTACCTACTAAACCAAATACGCTTGATATAACTTCATCTGATTCAGTGTCTGATGACGATGGAAACGATGATATTGATTGTTTTCAAACCTGAACATCTGGTGAACCCCAATTCTTTACACAAAGTGAACTTAATGATTTGGTAAAAGATTTGTGTCTCCCGAAGGATTCTTCAGAGATTTTGGGATCCAGACTTCGTACAAAGAACTTGCTTTCTCCCGGGACGTCATTTTACTGGTACAGAAATCGAGAAAAAGAATTCATTCAATATTTTTCTCAAGAAAATTCATTGGTATATTGCAACAATGTTTCCGGACTAATACTTAAGATAGGCGCTGCAGTCTATGACCGAAATGAGTGGAGCTTTTTCATTGATGATCCTCCAAAAGAAGTCTGAAAGGCGTCCTCCTTCACAACGGTAACTTGTATGCATCCGTTCCTGTGGCTCATTCGGTTCACTTGAAGGAAATGTACGAAAATCTTGAGCTTCTTCTAGCTAAGGTTAAATACAAAGAACACGGTTGGCTACTTTGTGGAAACTTAAAAGTGATTTGTACGTTGTTAGGTCAACAACCAGGTTATACGAAGTTTCCATGTTTTTTGTGTGAATGGGGTAGCCGAGCAAGAACTCAGCACTGGATAAAAAAGGAATGGCCACGCAGAGTGAACCTGACACCTGCCTCTAAAAACATTGAACGTGAAAGTTTGGTTGACACGAAGAAAGTCCTTTTACCGCCGCTTCACATAAAATTGGGCTTGATGAAGCAATTTGTTAAGGCCTTGGACGAAGATGGAGATTGTTTTAAGTATCTGTGTGATAAATTCCCAACTCTTTCAAAAGCAAAATTGAAAGAAGGAATTTTCGTTGGTGCCCAAATTAGAAAACTGACTTTGTTCATTGTTCTTTCAAAGTGTTCATGCAATCTTAAAAAAGAAGCGTGGATTCCTTTTAAAGATGTTATCAGCAAATTTTTGGGGAACAACAAGGACCCAAATTATCAAAACATTGTGAACAACATGCTAAATAAGTTCAAAGAGTTGGGTTGTAATATGATTTTAAAATTACATTTCTCACATTCACACTTGGATTACTTCCCTGAGAATCTCGGAGCACTCAGCGAAGAACAAGGAGGACGGTTTCACCAAGACATCAAAGAAATGGAAAAGAGATATCATGGGAGGTGGGACATCAGCATGATGGCTGATTACTGCTGAATTTTGAAACGAGATACTCCAGAATTTATTACATAAAAGAAAAGGAACAGCGCGTACATTCGAGACTAAAAGGCATAAATCTCACAAGAAAACTCGGGACAAATAAAGATGACTATGTAATTGACGTTAATAGTCTTCTTTCTTTTTAAAGTTGTTTGTGTTTGTAATTAGTATAACAAAGCGAAATAGGTACCTAATATAAATTGAAATAAATAATATTTATTTATGTTGTTTTTTCTCTTCCAGTTTGCAGAAAATCCTTACGTGATAGAAAAAATGGATACCTTATTCGAAATCAGCGTAGTTGAATTATATAAAATCAGTAATTAGTAAGAAAACAACTCTTACAAAGTTCTCATTCGCAGACCTGTGCAATTTAAAGTTAAAAAAGCTACATGAAATGTGGAGGAGGGGGGGGGAGAAGACGATGACTAAAATATACAAATATTATAGGGTGACACAAAAATTTAAAATAAATCTTACTGGGTTATTATACGACAAGGGGAGGGGATGTAATCTAATTGCATAAAGGTTGGGAATGGTTGACTTAGTCTCAATGAAATGACTTCTTGTATATAATAATAATGATGATCATAAATCCTTATAAAAATTGCATGGTGTAGAGTAGATTAAATTGTATCACATTTCATTCTATCGTTTTTATTTCAGGCCTTAATTGTGTAATTGGGGACACGAAATAAGTGCACTTACGATGTGAATGAACTCTAATAATCTTTTCACTATACGTTTTCCTACTTTCCTATAACGCTTAAATCATTAATTATTCTCTCCCGTGAAGTGGCTGGCGAGAGAAGTACCCTATCTATTCTATACTTTAGTATTACTAATAGGGCCTACTGTCCCTGCGTGTGTGAAACCTTTACTCGTTCATAAGTATGGTAAGAAAGATTTTTCTTTTCTACCTTCTTCTTTCTTGGGCTAGTCTTGGGTGGCTCTTAGAGTCTTTGTTAGCGCGTAACTTCAATAATGCTCTTGCCTCTCATAATACTGTATTTACGGCATAAATATATCTTGGATTTAACGTATTTTTACCTAAATGAGCTTTACACAATCGAAATAAAAACATGACTACGTCGTGGCCAATGTCGCAACTCCGCTTCCCAGAGATCAGCGAAGTTAAGCGACATTGGGTCTGGGTAGTAGTTGGATGGGAGACCGTCCTCTGCGCCCAGATTATGTAGCGACCCGTGGTTCGGATCCCACGTAAAGCTTGTAGGTCCCCTCCGTCATATGATAACTTAGATGTTGCGAAGGAGGTTTAAAACAACCCCAATAAATTAGGAAATAAAAATAAAAATACAGTCCAACTTTCAATGTTTCAGTAAACAAGTTTCCCAAGACGAAATTCTCAGAAAGACGAAATGGAAGTCGTAACGATGAGAATTCCATTCCTCAAAAAGTCCACAAATTCACTGGATGAGGTCCATTATCGAAATGAACGTTTCCCCAATTTCATTATTACAGCAAACAAAATGCCTTATTTAAACTATTATTGCGTCATTTTTCCGATTGATTTTTTATTTTAGGTTCAATGATAAAAATGACAACCATAACTTTGTTACACACACACACACACACAAACACACACTAACACACACACACACACACACATATATATATATATATATATGTATATATATATGTGCGCCTTGGTGGTGTAGTGGCTACCGTCGCTGACTACGAGTCCATCGAGACCCGGTGACGGCAGACAGCGCGCAGCAAAACCTAGCTGTTTATCCCTCCACACAATATAAAAAAATTGGTTGGTAGATAAATGGGTACCATGGTAGCCTAGTGGTTAAGACGTTGGGCTGGTGGTGGGGCGTGGTTCGGATTCCACATTAAACTGTAGGTCTAAGGCAGGGTGACACGTTTGACCTTCGTCAGAATGAACAATTCGGACGGAGCAAAACGAAGGTGTGTGTGTGTATAATATAACAAACATATGAACGAACAAACGTGATTCTATAAAGACACGAAAGAACGAGTAAATTTTAACTTCATTTGTGTAAATAAAAATTTAACTTAAAGCAAAAACGCTATCTAAAACTCGACTCAAATTGTTTTATTAAGACTTCCTAAAAACTATCATCAAATGTCAAAATTCAATTGAATAAATTTTATAAAAATGGGAAAAAAGGAAACAACAACAACAACGGGTCTTCCCCATTCCTTCATCTTCACGAGTCTCCATCAGGGAGCAGGAGAGAGGTATGCCTTTTTACTCCACATCAAGCACTGATATCCCCGCCTCCGAAGAGATCTCCTTCTGTCAACGGATTGAGGAATTCAGTGCGACTAAACGGCGGGAATGCCAGACGTTTACCGGTAATAATAAACAATTAGCTTTATATATGGATTCGTACAGAAAAAAAATCTTTGACAAATTATTAAAATTCAAAAAAGAAAAATTAATTTATTCCTGTTATGTACGAAATGGCATAATATAGGCCCGTAAGTCCCAAAAAGGACAAAGGGTGTCGATTCGTACTAAACATGCTTTCGACATCGTTTGGCAGCATCTACAAGTAGAATTGTCATTGGCATAACTCGTGTGCTAGGTAAACCTATCATTACTCATATACGTAATAATAATAATAACTAAAGGAAAATAAAAAATTTCATAAATTTATGCTGTCTTGAAATTTTATAATTTTATAATCCTCATAGACTTATAATTTTGTAATTTTCATAGTACTTCAAATTTTATCATTGTTAATTTTAAGATTTTATAATTCTACAATTTTGTAACGTTTCAATTCCACAGAGTGGCCACAAAGTCCCTTTGCAGTACAGTTAAAGTACTGTATATCTGTATGTTGCGGTTATTTTTCATGCAAAGGGACTTCGTGGCCACCCTATACATTCTCATTGCGGATGCAAATATAATATTACGTTCTTACGTAGGTTCTTGCTTTGCAACAATATTTTTTTATTCTTCATTTTTATTGTTTTGCACATACTGTTTTATATAACGGGGAATAACAGGCAAAGTGAGAAAATGGATCTACAACTTCCTCAGAGAACGTATACAGGTCATCAAAATTCAAGGTATATCATCATCAGAATCGGAAGTACGCAGCTCAGTAACACAGGGGACAGTACTGGCACCACTCCTGTTCATTATCATGCTAACAGACATAGACAGCGGAGTAAAGAGCAACAGTATAGTAACATCCTTCGCAGACGATACAAAGATCAGCAGAAAAATCAGCGATGCAAATGAAGTGGAGGCCTTGCAGAGGGACACGAACAAAATATACAAATGGTCAGAATTCAACAACATGACATTTAACATCGAGAAATTTCAGCGCTTAAGATATGGTCGAAAAGAGGAACTTAAACAGACTGCAGATTATGCTTCCGATAGACAGGAAATTCAGAGAAGCAAGAAAGCGATCGATTTGGGGGTAATAATGACCGATGATGCGAAATTCGAAACACGAAATCAGATAGCGATAAATAAGACAAAATATACCAAAACTTGAATACTGCTCAGTTTTGACGTCCCCATATAAAAAGAAAGAAATTACTAAACTAGAAGAAACGCAGAGACATTTCACAGCCAAGATTAGTGGCTGCAAAGCACTCAACTTCTGGGAAAGACTACATAAACTAAATCTGTACTCCCTGGAAAGAAGAAGAGAGAGGTTCACCATAATCTATATATAGAAAATTATCGAAAAACTGGTACCAAACCTAAAACTAAATCCAATTACTATTCAAACAACACTGGAAAATGTGAAAAGCAGAATGTGTAGTGTTCCCAAATTAAAGGCCCGACAAGGGACCTCCTCAACATTGAAGGAAAATAGTTTGGTTGTCAGGGGTTCAAAACTTTTTAACGAGCTTCCAAAGGACCTCAGAAACGTTACATGGGTCAAAATTGAAGTTTGAAGTCTCAAGAGAAGACTAGATGCCTGGCTCAGGACCGTATCAGATGAGCCGGATGTACCTGGCTATGTACGGTGGAGAGCGCAAGAAAGCAACTCGCTCCTCCACCAAGCCAGACCTAGAGGCGGGGCCACCAGCTTGACCTTCTTGTGAAGAGAAACCAACGCACTGAACAGCAACGAGGTTAACGAGGTATATATATATGTACAGTACAGGGTGTCCCATAAGTCCGGCATCATAGGAAAAATAATAAAAAAAGGCAAAACAAAAGCTTTTATTTACAGAATGTGCTCAATATATCCACCATTGTTTTCACTACACAAATTCAGACGTGATACCCAGTCACCAAGCACACGGTGAATGATGTCAGGAGTAATGGTGTTACATGCCCCAATAATGCGCTGCCGCAAATGTTCAACACTACTAAATTTCTCTGCGTATACCAGCGCTTTCAAGTGGCCTCAGAGATAAAAATCTAGTGGCGTGAGATCCGGGCTTCTTGCTGGCTATTCCACAGGCCCTCGACGTCCTATCCAATGACCAGGGAATTGTTGGTACAGATATTCCCTTACTTGGGTGCTGTAATGTGCAGGAGCGCCGTCTTGCTGGAACTATGTTGGGAAATTTCCTTCTTCGTTCAAGACACTGGGAAATGCTTCTTCCTTGAGCATACGTAGGTAGGTGCCTCCAGTGACATGTTCATCGAAAAAGAGGGGGCCTATGATGCGATCCTTCCAAATGCCACACCATACCATCACCCGAGATGCACCTTGTTCCTTTGAAGAGGTATACCAGTTTTCCATAAAAAATAGCTCGTCACTGAACAGAATGGTGGACGGGAAATTGGCATCCCGAGCATATTGTCCCGTAGCCCATTCACAAAATTCCATCCGCCGGTCGGGATCATCTTCGCTTAATTTCTGTAGGATCTGAAATTTATATGGATGCCATTTGCGAGCCTGAAGAATGCGATGGATGCTACTTTTCGACACTCATGTCTCGGCGGACAATCGCCGAAGACTTATTGGGACGTCTGTTAAAATGAGCCAGGATAGCAGTCGCTGTTTCATCGTCAGTGGACCTTTGAAGGTCCACTGCGTGGTTTATCTTCTATGAATCCTGTTTCCTTAAAATTTGCAAGAAGTCTGCTAACACAATTCTGTGTTATTGGCTCGCGGTCTGGATGCAGTCTGTTAAATTCAGCAGCGGCCTCTCTTTGACTCCGATTTCCTATGAGTAGAGTTATCTGGATTCGTTCTTCCTTGCTCACAGACATTATGGCCTGTAGAAAGAGAAATATATGAATTATGGTTTGTAGAAATAGAAAAATATGAATTTCTCCTATGATGCCGGACTTATGGGACACCCTGTATATGTGTGTATGTATTACCTTTATACTTATGTTATTATTAGAGCCCAGATGTTTAGGCGGTAAAAACACTTAAAAAATGCAGGTAAATAGCCAAAATAAACATTCAAAATAGGCAGTAACCCCACCCCTCCAAAAGGCACTTATAAATTTCCTTTCGAAACACGTTTAATCTACTGCAGAATAATATCTTTATGTACGCATAATACATACAGTATTACAACGCCCTTTGTGAACAAAACAGTAGGTAATGCAAATGTGAGTATTAGTTACACATAATAACAATGATTTGGTTTCTAAAAATAAAATTTAATCTAGAATAATACCATTCTACACATATAAATAATGTATATTTCAATGCCATTATAGTGAACAAAAAGAGTAGGTATTGAAAATGTTGGTTACACAATAATGACTAGGATTTAAATTTCAAAAGATGTTTAACAAAATAATACTATTATGCATGCTTAGTTTCTTATATATATATATATATATATATATATATATATATATATATATACGTACAGGGTGGGCCGTAAGTTTCCATACATAGGAAAAATAAACATTTTTTTATGGACAACCATTTTTATTTATATAATATGCTCTACATGGTTGCCATTGTTTTGAAAACACATTTCAATACGTGTTCCCCACTGTTGATGAACACGCATTAGCACAGTTGACGTTATGCTTGTAATGGCGTTGGTGATACGTTCCTTTAGATGATTTATGTCTCGTATCTTTTCCTGATACACCATGGCCTTCAAGTGCCCCCAAAGATAGAAATCAAGGGGGGTGAGATCTGGGGATCTGGGAGGCCACTCCACAGGACCACGCCGACCAATCCAAGCATCCGGAAACTGCTGATACAAATACCGACGCACGTGAAGACCATAATTTAAATTTTCCTATGTATGGAAACTTACGGCCCACCCTGTACTATATATATATATATATATACAGGGTGGGGCACGGGAACCAAGTGTTTTTGGAATAATCAGGAAAATGATATTTATTTTTGTAAAGAAAATATATTGGTAGAACAACATTCGTAAGAACATAGCATTTCATATCATAATAATCATGTACCGAAAATTATATCTGGCATATGATGTCCTTGGCCGTCGACGCATTGTTGAAGGCGTTTACGAAAATTGGCCTCCACTCTTCCCAGCAGGTCTCTGTTGATTTGGATGATTTGTTGACGGATCGCTTCCTTCAATGCATCTAATGTACGGGGCTTGTCCTCGTAGACACGTGACTTGAGGTACCCCCATAGAAAGAAGTCACATGTGGACAAGTCAGGGGACCGAGGGGGCCATGCAATGTCACCAAATCTCGAAATGAGATGGTTGGGAAACAGGGGGGCGAAGAACAGCCATTGACGCTCTGGCGGTGTGTGGCGTGGCCCCATCTTGCTGAAACCACAAATGTCGACGAGCAATACGCCTTCTTCGTAACTCAGGGATGAAAAAGGTGTTCACCATCTCAATGTAACGCCCAGATGTTATGGTAACGGTAACCCCATTTTGTTCGAAGAAATAGGGACCGATGACGCCAAACTTTCCCACCGCGCACCAAACTGTAACCTTAGGGCTATGCAGCGGTTTTTCATGGAGTTGTCGCGGATTTTCAGCAGCCCAATACCGACAGTTTTGATTGTTGACGGCCCCATTAAGGTGGAAATGGGCTTCATCACTCATTACCACCATCATGTTTTCATTCTGCTCATAAAGTGCAAGCATTTCCTGTGCAAAATTCAGTCGTTGGGGGCAATCGTTTACATTCAATTCCTGCACCATCGCTAACTTGTATGGGTGAAAATGTAATTCTTCATGCAAAATCCGTCTAACAGTACGATTGCTGATTCCGAGTGCAGCTGAATGTCTCCGAGCAGAGCGGCCTGGGCTTTGCAACATCGCTTGTCTGACCCTTTCAACGTTCTTGGAGTACGCACAGTGCGTTGCGGCCCCTTCGGTTTTGTTTTCATTATTGAGCCTCCTGTTCGAAGATTGTTAACCCAACGTAAGATTGTGTCACGAGCGGGAACAGAGTCATTTCGATGAATGTTGAATCTGCGGCGAAACGCACGCTGAACTGCTGTCACTGACTCGCCACTCCTAACAAAATGATCATACGCGAACATGCGGTGTTCTAACGTCCACTGCTCCATGATGGCACCTGAAAGATAAAGGTGAGTGTTAGTTAAAGTTAAATGCTATGAACCCAGGAATGGAATGCTACCTACCGCACGCCCCTCCCATTCCTAATGGCCGATTACTAGCTATTCAAAAAACACTTGATTCCCGTGCCCCACCCTGTATATATATATATATCATTGTCATGACAGTTGATTAAATGAATGTGAGCGATTGAAGTCCTTCCTGCCTGTTCTTGACGCGACCTCACTGCGGTGGGAGAGGCGATTGGATATATAAATATATATATATACTGTATGTATAAAACAGAAACTGATAGGCCTATTTTGTGAAAATATTGAAAAATAATGGAAAAAAAGGCAAATTTCGCACTTTATGACGAAAAAGGCACTTTTACCTGTAAACGCACAAATAAGCAAAAAAAGGCATTGATGGCATTTTGCCTGAACATCCGGGCTGTAGTTATTATTATATATACAGTATGTAGTATATGTATTACCTTTCAGCCTTTTAGATGTTCCGTACGATGATTCCTCAGTTCACGGAGGTCAGGCTTGTTGCCATTCCTCTTCAGCTGGCCTGCTGAAGTAAAGAGTTGGTTTCTTGCGCTCTCCACTTCACATAGCCAGGTACTCCCGGCTCATCTGGAGTTGTTCTGAGCCAGGCGTTTAGTCTTCTTTTGAAGATATCCACGCCACACCATTCGTGTACCTTAGTTCCTTGGGCAGCTTGTTGAACAATGATGTTCCTCTCACAACAAAACTATTTTCCTTCAGGGTTGAGGATATTTCCTGTCTAGCCTTTAATTTGGGAACACGACACATTCTTCCTTTCGTACTTTCTACTGTTGTTTGAGTGGTTATAGGGTTCAAAGTAAGATTAGGGACTATGATGTGTTTCTGCCATGTGTGGTCATGGAATTATAGCACATAAACTGAAATATGTGGGAATAACAGGAAAAGTAGGAACATAGGTATATAAGTTCCTCAGTGAACAGCAGTAAGTCATTACATTTCAAGGAATATGTTCATCAGGGTCTGAGGTGACGTGTATGTATATATATGTATATAGTCTAAAAGTCACTAAAGAGTAAATATCACTAAATCTAAGCTGAATGGCAAGACGAAGCCATAAACAACCAACGGGCTGTTCGTATTGCTTTGGTCTGGCCTAGACATGTTTTTTCCTATCTGACCTAATCTTTGGTGCTGAGTAAAATTAGGTGATGAATCTAAGGTAACAAATCGGGTAGGAAGTTGTTCGTACTTAAGTATAGTTAGGGGTAATGTCTATAGCTTCTAAATTGGTAATGTAAGAGAGAGTTAGGTAGGCTGTTGTGGGACACAGGAATAAAACGGTAGGCTTCAAGGAATACCTAATTCAACGCACCGGTAAGTGCTTTTGATTGTTTGCTAGAACCTAAGTAACCTAACTGGGGTGTCTACCCCACGCTATCACATTTGGCGACGAGGATGGGATTTGGCTCATTTGGTTAAATTTTGTTCATTGGGTTAAATTTGGCTCATTGGGTTAATTTGGCTTATTGGGTTAATTTGGCTTATTGGGTTCAAGTGGTTGTTTGGAAAATTGGATGCAGACTAGTGGGTCGTCCGATTTGGTTTGTTTGTGTGGGGAAGCTACCGTACTATAGCGTAGGTCCCGCCGCCCTAATTCTAAAACTAATTCCTACTCAGCCCTAACTCTAAAACTAATTCCTACTCAGCCCTACCTCTAAAACTAATTCTTACTCAGCCCTAACTCTAATACAATTCACTATTCAGCCCTAACTCTAATAAAATTCACTATTCAGTAACTAGACCAAATTTAAACCTAACCTAACCTACTTCACGTGAGTTGGTCTAATTCGGTTTTGCTCTAGCATGTCGGTGATTGGCCATATAAGCCCCTACGAAGACAATGGGGAGGACTTCGAAGCTTATGCCACTAGGGTGAGGTTGTTTTTCGAGGCAAATTCCATTCCGGATGCTAAGAAAGTACCTACCTTTTTAACTATAATAGGCCCTAAAACGTTTGGTTTAGTTATGGACCTAGTTTCTCCTAAAGCACCGGAAACTTGCACCTATAATGAATTGGTACAGGCCCTAACCGATCACTACAAACCCCGAGTAGTTCTCATCTATGAACGTTTCAAATTTTATTCAAGGCATCAGACGGGAAATGAAAGCATTGCAGAGTTTGTTGCAGGAATAAAAAGCCATAGCCGTACGTGTAAATTTGGGGACAAATTAGATGAAATGCTAAGAGATAGGTTTGTAATGGGTCTCAAAGAGGAGTCTACCCAGAGAGCCCTATTAGCCATACAGGACCTAACTTTTAGTCAGGCTGTAGAAATAGCTACGGCTAGAGAAGCAGCTGCTAAAGATGTTAGAGCTTTTGGAAATCATAGTAGTAAAGCCCAACACGCAAATAGCTTTAAATCTTCTAGGCCTGGCAGACCTAACGAGCCTACTAGACAGGCAAATAAAAGGTATGAGGCGAATACGACTAAGCCTACTAATTCTACTAAGCCTTCCAAGCCATGTACAGGGTGTGGAAAACACCATTGGAAGAAAGATTGCCCTTTTAAAGAAGCAGTTTGCCGAAACTGTAGTAAAATAGGCCACATAGCTAAAGTGTGTTTTTCAAAGAAAACAAAGGGTGAAAATTCTAATTTTAACATTTCTAGTATAAATCCTCAAAAGGGAAATACTTCGAACATTGGAGTGGAGTACCTATTCTATGAGCAGCAAAGTGGGAAAAATACAGGCCCATATATTGTAGAGGTAGGCCTAGATGGAATTACAGTTCCTCTAGAATTGGATACGGGTGCTGCCCGGACGGTCATGTCCAAGGTAGTTTTTGATAAGATTTTCAAAAACACACCTAAACTACATGCATCTAAAACAATTTTGAAGAAGTACGGTGACACACAAATACCTATTTGTGGAGAAGCATACGTCACAGTTACACTTAACCAGAAAACTTTGTCTCATCCCTTAACCCTTTTAGTGGTGGATGAGCAAGGGCCTACTCTACTAGGCCGTGATTGGATTGATGCTTTGGAAATGCCAATTGACAAAATCTTGCCAAGGGGTCAGGCAGATGTGCATACACTTTCATATCCATCTGACATAGACTCATTGTTAAGGGAGTTTTCTTCTATTTTTGGGCCTGAAGTAGGCAACCTAAAAGGCCATCAGGTCTGCATAGAAGTAGATCCTAATGTAACTCCGAAATTTTGTAAGGCTCGTTCAATTGCGCATGCACTGCGGGAGAAGGTAGATTTAGAAATTGACAGGCTGCTAAAAGATAAAATTATTGAACCAGTCACACACGCTAAGTGGGCTGCCCCAGTAGTTCCTGTACTAAAACCGGACAAGTCCGTTTGGTTATGCGGGGATTACCGTTTAACAGCAAATAGAGCCGTCCTTCTAGATTGCTATCCTATACCCAAGCCTGATGAATTATTTAGCTCTCTTGCTGGGGGAAAATATTTCACAAAACTCGATATGTCCCAAGCCTATGCTCAACTAAGTTTAGATGAAAACTCTAAAGAATTAACTATCATAAATACGCACCGAGGCCTATATAAGTACAATAGGCTATGCTATGGAATAGCATCGGCTCCAGGTATTTTTCAGAGGACAATGGACCAAGTTCTAGGTCACATTCCAGGGGTACTTTGCTTTCTAGATGATGTCCTCATTTCAGGTTCGACTAAAAAAGAACACCTAACTAGATTAACCACGGTTCTAAAAAGACTCCGGGATGCGGGACTTAAGCTAAAGAGAGAAAAGTGTTCATGGGTCACTAACGAGGTTTCATATTTAGGGTTCCGCATAGATGCCTCAGGCATTCATCCAACGGTGGATAAACTAGAAGCAATAGAAAAGGCACCACCTCCACAAAACATCACACAGTTACAAGCTTATTTAGGTCTCCTAAACTTTTATAGGAAATTTTTGCCTAATGCATCGACTTTCCTTGAACCCCTGAATAAGCTATTACGATCTGGGGAACAGTGGAGATGGGAGAAAACTCAAAAGGAAGCATTTGAGGCTTCCAAGGACGTACTACTAAAGTCCACTCTCCTAGTGCATTATGATCCTAAACTTCCTCTCGTAGTTTCAGCAGACAGCAGTTCTTATGGAATTGGGGCAGTGTTATCTCACCACATTGATGGTGTAGATAGGCCTATCTGTTTTGCTTCTAGAACACTAACTGAGACGGAAAGACGATATGCACAAGTGGAACGTGAAGCATTAGCCTTAGTATTTGCAGTAAAAAAATTTCATTTCTATCTATGGGGTCATGAATTTAAACTAATTACTGACCATAAGCCTTTTTAGGTTTATTTGCACCTAATAAAAATATTCCAGTTATGGCCTCAGGTAGGATTCAACGATGAGCACTGATTCTACAAGCCTATAAATTTGACTTAGTACATCGGTCAGGTAAACTTCTAGGTACGGCTGATGCGCTAAGTAGGTTACCCTTAGAAAATCCAAATGATTGTGTACCTATACCTACAGAATGGGTTCACTTGGTGGAGTTTTTAGAATCCACTCCAGTATCTGCAGTACAAATAGAGCAGTGGACAAAATCAGACCCTATTCTGTCTAGGGTCATCCATTTCTGCTCAGTTGGTTGGCCTACTAAGGTTGAGAGTGAATTACAGCCTTTTATTCAGCGTCAGTCTGGCCTCTCTATTCAAAATGGCTGTCTCTTATGGGGCCACAGAGTGATTATTCCAAATAAAGGCAGGTCGAATTTAGTGAAGGAACTTCACGCTGAACACATGGGCGCAACAAAAATGAAAGAGCTGGCGAGAGCTTATTTCTGGTGGCCTGGTTTAGATGGAGAACTCGAATCATTGGTTCGTTCCTGTCAAAGCTGCCTAGAGAACAGAGATCTCCCAAGGAAAAGTCCACTTCATCCTTGGGAATGGCCTACTATACCGTGGCATAGGATCCATGTTGACTATGCAGGTCCTATAAATAATATTTATTTCCTAGTCATGGTGGACGCCTACTCTAAGTGGGTGGAAATTTTTCCAACCACTTCCACGACTTCGGGTGTAACGATTCGCTTACTCCGTTCAGTTTTTGCTCGATGGGGTTTACCCGTAGTCCTGGTTTCCGACAATGGTACTTGTTTTACCAGTGAGGAATTTCGTTCCTTCGTCCACCTAAATGGCATTAGACATGTCCGGTCTAGTGTTTTCCACCCATCTACTAACGGTCTCGCGGAAAACATGGTCCGTACTTTCAAGTCGGCCTTGCGTCATTCTCGTGGGGAGGAAATGCAAGTGGTGTTGGATAAATTTTGTTTAAATATCGAATAACACCACACACCACGACAGGGGTGTCTCCCTCTAAACTTCTGATTGGCCGGGGAATTCGTTCAGTTTTTGATTTGTTACGTCCAAACGAAATGTTACAACAACGAGTTTTACGCCATCAGGAAAAACAGAAGTTGTACCACGACTAAAAGAGGGAGAGTTCTAGAAGCGAAAACTAATGATCCAGTTGTGATTCGCAACTATGGGGGTGGACCAAAATGGGTTCCTGCAACTGTGCAGGAGAGAACGGGCCCTGTTTCCTTCAAGTGCCAACTAGAAGATGGTCGTTCTATTAAACGCCATCAGGACCAGATATGGGAACGGGAAGTGCAGAAGGACCAGAGTCTTCCGGAAGAGAGAACTGATCCTCCGGAAAATGGTTCAACTTGCCCGCCTATACAGGTTGCACCTGATCCTACTACATCAACCCCGCTCCGCAGGTCGTCTAGGGTCCCTCATCCCCCTGACAGACTAAACTTGTAGGGGAGGAGTGAGGTGACGTGTATGTATATATATGTATATAGTCTAAAAGTCACTAAAGAGTAAATATCACTAAATCTAAGCTGAATGGCAAGACGAAGCCATAAACAACCAACGGGCTGTTCGTATTGCTTTGGTCTGGCCTAGACATGTTTTTTCCTATCTGACCTAATCTTTGGTGCTGAGTAAAATTAGGTGATGAATCTAAGGTAACAAATCGGGTAGGAAGTTGTTCGTACTTAAGTATAGTTAGGGGTAATGTCTATAGCTTCTAAATTGGTAATGTAAGAGAGAGTTAGGTAGGCTGTTGTGGGACACAGGAATAAAACGGTAGGCTTCAAGGAATACCTAATTCAACGCACCGGTAAGTGCTTTTGATTGTTTGCTAGAACCTAAGTAACCTAACTGGGGTGTCTACCCCACGCTATCACAGGGTCTGAGGTCCTTAGTACAGTACCACAAGGAACAGTATTAACTGCATTACTCTTCATAATCATGCTAATTGCTAGTTCCTCCATTATTTTCCAAGTGCAAATAATAGTGTACCTCACTCTTCTTCTTTCCAGCGAATATAAATTTAATTCACGTAGCTTTTTCCAGTAATTTAGTTCTTTGCATCCATTCATCTTGGCTATGAAGCTTCTCTGAATTCCTTCTAGTTGACTAATGTCTTCTGTTTTATTTGGGGATGTTAAGACCGAGCACAACTCTAACTTGGGTATGATTAGTGTTTTCAACAAAGGAATCATTATATTCTTATCCCTTCATTTAAAGGTTCTCAGCATCTGTCCAGTTATTCCTTTTGCTCTGTTTATTATCTTATTTTTTGTTTCAAATTTCACGTCATCAGTCATTACATCTCCTAAATCAGTGATTCCCAACGTGGGGCGCACGTCCCACAGGGGGGCAATTTTAATATTTTGGGGGCAATTTGAAAATGCTACAATAAAATGAAATTTATACATAATAATTTTTATAAGTAAATATATTTTAAAATTTCAATAACATATAATTATTTTTATTTGCAACATTTTTACACGACGACAACAATTCCATATTTTACTTAACATGTTGATTCAAAGACAAAGATATTTGGCTTCATTACATTTCTGGAATTATGTCAAAAGAATATTTCTGCAAGAAAATATACCCAGTTATATTGGCTAAATAAGTGTGAGGTAACTGATGATGCTTTACTTGTCATTGTGGATCATTTGAAAATACTGGCCTGTGATTTAAATTACAGATTTTCTGATTTAAAAGAAATGAGTTTTCCATCTTGGCTAACTCAGCCATTGCTAGTGGACCTATCTGAAGTGGGCATGAAGTACCAAGAAGAACTGACTGAAATACAAAATGATGAGTCTGTTAAAACTATATTCAAAGTAAAAGGAACCATGATGTGGCTCTGTGATGAGACCAAGACTAAATACCCAAATTCAACTCGTTTGGCGAGAGAGCTACTGTTACCATTCCCATCTTCATATTTGGTGGAAAGTGGTTTTAGTGCTGTAAGTGACTTACTACAGAAAAAAAGAAACCGACTGGATATCACAAAACGAGGAGACTTAAGACTGAAGCTAACTAAGTTAGTGCCTGAAATCAAAACCATTTGTAGTAAACATCAAGCTCAAGGATCTCACTAACTTGAGATTATCAAACTTTGAATTTGCTGTATTTTTACCTAATATTGTGAATTTAAAGTGGTATTATTGATTAAATTACTTTTTTGTGAATTTAAAATTGCAACTTTTCAACTGAAGTTTTATTTCAAGGAAATAATATAGTTAGCTTCAATCTCAAGTTTCTTGACTCATATTTAATGTAACTCATATTGAATGTACTCATATTATTGAAATTCAAAATTATAACTTTTCAGCTGAGAAATTTTATTTCAAGGTAATAATTTAGTTAGCTTCAACCTCAAGTTTATTTACTCATATTGAATGTACGGTAACTCATATTAAATTTAATCATATTATTGTAAATTTTAAATAATACCTTTTCAACACCAAATTTGTTTTTATATTAATGGGGGGCATCAAATTTTTTGAGGTGTCGAGGTGGGGCATGGCGCAAAAAAGGTTGGGAACCACTGTCCTAAATCTTTTGCTTTAGAATTTCTCTGCATTTCCTGTCCATTTGTGGTATAGTATTCTATGGATTTTAGGTCCTCCCTTCTTCCGCACCTTAATAGTTGAAATTTCTCAGGGTTATATTTTATATTGCCTTTAAACCAATTATAGATTCTGTTTATGTCTGTTTTTAGAGATCCTATATCCTCTGGGTTTATTTTTCTACTAAATTTTGTGTCGTCATCAAAGGATGTTACTGTGCTGCCACTGGTAACTTTCTCATCTATATCAATTAGCATGATTATGAAGAGTAATGGAGTAATAAGAGTACTGTTCCTTGTGGTACTGTACTAAGGACCTGTGACTCTGATGAAGATATTTCTTAAACTGTAATGACTTACTGCCGCTCACTTAGGGAAGTTTTAGATATCTCCTCTAACTATTATTTCAAATATTTTAGTGAGATGAGTTGTGAGTGACACTGGGCTATAGTTTTTAGCCTCGGATCAATCTCCTCCTTTATATATTGATAATGTGGTTGCTCTCTTTAGGATGCTCAGTATTCTCCCTTGTCTAGTGATTGTCTCCATATACAATATAGGGGCTTAGCGATTTCATTTTTTCAGCTTTTGATCAATGTGGCATTCCATTTGAACGGGCCTACTGCCAGGTGTGTTTTTGGTTTCCCTAGAGGTTGGGTGGTATCATCTGTTGTGAACTCAAAGTCTGTTATACTTTCCTCTTGTAATTCTTCTTCAAAGAACGCGTTTCTATCGCATATTAGTTTATCAATGTTGTGGATACTGAAAGATGATTCATATTGTGCTCTTAATATTTCAGATACCCCTTTTAGATCTACAGATCTACAGAAGCTAAGGCTAACAAAGACCCTAAGATCCACTCTAAGGTTAGCCCGAGAGAAAGGAAAGAGTAGGGGGTTAAGAGAAGAGAAGAGAAGAGAATAAGGGGTTAAGTAAGAAGGAACACCTATCACTCGTGGGTTAACATTCATTCAGAAAAAGAGAAAAAAGACTCACCATCATCATCCGCCGGCCACTGCCGACAAGTCAGAAAAATAGTCGGAGAGAATAGGAGAGGGGTGAAAGATGAAAAGAAGTAAAATAAGAACGCTTACAAACCATGCAAACACAGTCTTAACTCACTGTCATACCATGCAAACTACAAACATGCAAGAAAAGAGTTACAGACATGCAAAGTAAGGAGAGGATAAAAAAAAAAAGTAGGTAAAGTTAAAGAAAAAGTGGGTTAGTTTACGCTACGAGCTACATCTACGTTCGTGTTAGTCTAATTTTTATTTTTTTTTTATTGCTGGCATCACACGCTGGCATGTCACAAGCTGGCATTAATCGTCAACAGACTCATCCTCGACCACCACCCCCAGAGCTCCTGTGAATAATTGTTTTTTTATTTTAAACAACGTTACTATTTTTAAAACGCCTATCTAAACGGTTCTTTAACATATTAACGCTGGTAGAATGAACGACTGACACGGGAAGATTATTCCATTTATCAATTACTTTAAACGTAAAGAAGTTTTTAGCGATATTAGTAATGAAACGTCTGTCACGCAACTTAAATCCGTTATTACGAGTAATACTATTATCGAAAGTGAACAATTTGTCAAAATTTACATTATCGATGTTATTAACGATTTTGAAAACTTCAATAAGCTCCACCATTAATCTCCTAGTTTCGAGTGAATACAGGTCTAACTCTTTAATCCTATCTTCATAAGGCTTGTTGCGCAATGACGGAATTAGTTTCGTGGCACGACGTTGAATCCTTTCTAACCTATCAATATCCTCACGCAAGTACGGGCACCAAAACTGAACGGCATATTCTAAATGAGGCCTGACTAGGGACTTGTAAAGGGGCAATATAATATCCTTCGATTTAAATTCGAAATTACGCGCTATGAAGCCTAACATCCTATTAGCTTTTGCGCAAGACTCCAGGCACCGGTTCCTAACCTTTAAATCCTTAGATACGCGTACGCCTAAATCTACTTCCTCGTCAACGCTCGCTAACTCCCTATCATCCATCGTGTACGTGTAATTATTGTTGCGAGAACCTATATGCAAAACTTTACATTTGTCTACGTTAAATTGCATCTGCCACTTATCTGTCCACTCCATAATCCTATTTACATCGTCTTGGAGCCTATTACTATCGTCCTCGTTAACAACCTTACCGCCTATTTTAGTATCGTCCGCGAATTTTGACACGTTACTAGTCAATCCTACATCTATGTCGTTAATGTAAATTACGAATAGGAATGGGCCTAACACTGAACCCTGTGGGACACCGCTACCTACATCCAACCACCCCGATTCACTACCATTAACAACGACCCTCTGCCTCCTAACACGAAGCCATTCTTCTAACCAGTTAGCTACCTGACCGCGTACACCGTGCGCTTTGACCTTCGCAATTAATCTCCTATGCGGAACTGTATCGAACGCCTTTTTAAAATCTAAATAAATAACGTCAACTGCTCTATGCCTATCGTATTCGCGCACTATTTCGTTATAAAATTCTAACAAATTAGTTAAACAAGACCTATGGCGTCGAAACCCATACTGACTACTATTAATCAAATCTCTACTTTCTAAGTGATCGATGATACGATCACTAACTACGGATTCCAAAAGTTTACCTATAATTGACGTTAAGCTAATGGGCCTATAATTGCTAGCTACTGCGCGGTCGCCTTTTTTAAAAATAGGCGTGACGTTAGCTAATTTGAAGTCTTCAGGAATAATCCCCGTTTCGAGTGACTGATTAAAAATCTTCGTTAAGGGGCCTACGATAACTTCTTTCAAATCTTTCAAATGTCTGGGATAAAAAGCGTCAGGGCCTGGAGCCTTGCTAACTTTTAGCCTATCGATATAATGCGCAATCTCAGCCTCGTAAACAATTATTTCATCCAAAATAGTCTCGCTATTAAATGGAACGATATCGTCCACGTCGGGGACATTATTTACGTCTTCTACGGTAAAAACTGTCGCAAAAAAGTTATTGAAAATACTCGCCATCGCCATCGCGATTAAAAAGTTGTTTTTATTCTTTAAGAGTCCGACCTTTATCGCTTCTTTAGCGACATCTTTCTCTGTACGGTTCTCAATTAGACTGTATGACGCAATCTACTGTATACGCTCCAATTTATCATTTGATACTTTACGATCACTAACTACGGATTCCAAAAGTTTACCTATAATTGACGTTAAGCTAATGGGCCTATAATTGCTAGCTACTGCGCGGTCGCCTTTTTTAAAAATAGGCGTGACGTTAGCTAATTTGAAGTCTTCAGGAATAATCCCCGTTTCGAGTGACTGATTAAAAATCTTCGTTAAGGGGCCTACGATAACTTCTTTCAAATCTTTCAAATGTCTGGGATAAAAAGCGTCAGGGCCTGGAGCCTTGCTAACTTTTAGCCTATCGATATAATGCGCAATCTCAGCCTCGTAAACAATTATTTCATCCAAAATAGTCTCGCTATTAAATGGAACGATATCGTCCACGTCGGGGACATTATTTACGTCTTCTACGGTAAAAACTGTCGCAAAAAAGTTATTGAAAATACTCGCCATCGCCATCGCGATTAAAAAGTTGTTTTTATTCTTTAAGAGTCCGACCTTTATCGCTTCTTTAGCGACATCTTTCTCTGTACGGTTCTCAATTAGACTGTATGACGCAATCTACTGTATACGCTCCAATTTATCATTTGATACTTTCTGATGTTGTCGTTGCAGTTTCTTAACTTTACAATCACTCTTTTTCTCTTGCGAAACATTGCCCTCTATTTTCTCTCGAACATGCTTCTCTTTCCTCTTTGTTTTTTATTGAGACATGTCTTTCCACAATTTATAGCATCTTCTCTTCTAGGGTGATTAACATCTCTTCCATTGTCTTGTTCTTAAAGATAATTCTCCAATCTGTTGCTTCCATGCTGGATGTAATACCTTCCCAATTTATAGTCCTAGAATGAAAATTAAAAATTTCGATTTGGCCTCTTTCTATAGCGCGTGTTCTTTCCTTTTTTGTTGCTTTTATATTGGTTGTTATTTAAAAAATGTTGTAATCTGGTCTTATAGTTGGGCGATAGTCCTGTGTTACCATTTACGTAGCTGTTGTTTGTGACTATCAAATCTAGACAGTTGTTTTTTTTTTCTATCTTCCGTTATTTCTTGTGTTAACATATATTCATCAGCTAGAGCGAGCAGCATTTTTGCCTGCTCCTGGTTTTCCCGTATGCCTCACTTTTTTTAGTTTATACATATCTTTCTTTCTATCTTTTTATATTTCATAAATGGGAAATTAAAATCACCGCAGAGACCATTTGAGGTTGGGGAATGCAGAGCTTTCGGATCAGTGAAAGAAAGCCACCCCCAGCCTTCTTTAGTTAGCTTTATAAGGCTAACTAACGAAAATATCACGACCTAACCTAACCAATCGTTAGGTCAAATGTACGCCCTTGACGATTGGTTAGGTTCGGTCGCTATATTTTTGTTAGTTAGCCTTATAAAGCTAACTAAAGAAGACTGGGGTGGCTTTCTTTCATTGATCCGAGCTTTCATGCAGTTCTTGATCTCTGTAATGATTTCTGAGAATTTTGTAGTTGGAGTTTTCGGTGCTCTTTATATTATAATTAGTACCATGTTTAATTTTTCAACTTTTGCTGCTACTAATTCTACGTAGTTGTTTGAAGTACTTATAGTCATTTTTGCCATTTGTTTTTCGTGTGTATAACTACTGTAGCACATCCCCCTTTCGTCTTACTGTTCTGTCGAATTGAAGTATGTTATAATTGACAATTTGTATTTCTTATTGTTGATGCAAAACACAGTTTTCACAGGTCGTCTAGCAGTTCTTCAGATGAGTTTCCGTGAGGCATGTAAAGTCTGCTCTTGTTTCTTGCATGAGTCTTGCATACGTTGGCTATATATAGTCCAGGCAATTTGTAGTTAGACCTGGGCAAAATTGCTTCAGAAGCTTTCTAAACTGTTTCCAGCTCAGGAACCATTGCCGAATAACATATCCAAAATCCGACAAAATTGGACCCCGGGAACACCCCCAAAAATGAAATTCAAAATGGCGGACTGGATGTTTCCTACGAAAAAAAAATATATAATTAATTTACGCTTTTATTTATAGAGATGCATTTGATGCTTTTTCTTTCAGTTGTAATGTTTTAAATAATTCAACAATATACAACACAACCAGTTATTACGCAAATATAATGTTATATAGCTTTTTACAGATTTTTATAATCAATAATACAACAATTATTTTTTTCCCAGTTTCAAGTTATGTTCATTACAGAAAAGTGATACCTGGTCACAAACATACAGAAATTAATCCTCTTCATCACTATCATCGGATAGATTACCGGTACTTGGGTTGTTATCGCAACCACTGATTTGGCACTCGCCACAAGCGGCTGAACAGGGCATTCCATTACGCTTGCATCCACATCTTGAAGTAGCACATTTCGTCTTGCAGGAGCAGCGGATCATGTTGAGTAGATAATTTGGAGCTGGTGGCTTGTCGCAGGCTGTAGGGTAGTAGGAATTATTCTTTACATACCAACCCCACTGTTCTGCATCGATCTTCTCTTCTGTAGACTTCCAGATTAGTATTTGAAAGTATGTGCGAAAGCTGTGGTACTTTGTGGACGCATCGGTAGGTGGCAAACGTTCGGGTGTAACAAAAGATTTAGCTGTAGCTACCTTTTCAACTAACATTCGATGACGTAGTGCGTTAGTGGATTCAAGTGTTTTGCAGCCATACAACAGAAGCATTGCCTTTCTTCCAGCGGCTTCAATGTCAGAGTGTTGGCAACAATCAGAACAGAATGTATTTGCAACTGAACGGAGTTCAGCCACCTTCATCAGTGTGTCGAATGCTTTGGCTTTACCGATCGAAAAAATTCTGGATGTGCTATCACAGCCCGTGAAAGCATGCACAAACAGGAGATACTTGCAGATGTCATTGCCTAACAATGATTGAATGCTGAGAATATCATACACAGGATTAGGAGATGGTCCCCGTCTTATATCGCTGCGATAGTACAACTTGAAACCACTGTCCTTGGCATGGTACAGAAGGAGAATCAGCAAGTCGGTGTCTTCCCCTATTACTGTTGTAGTTGCATTTTCTGATGAGGAAACTGCTGCACGAACGATGTCCACATCAGCATCCCCATCTGCGTTGTGAACAGTACACCCGTGCTTCTTCAACATCTCACCTACGAGGGAAATAAATGCTTGCTTGTTGTTTTCATTAGCCAAGAAGTGTTCCTTCTGGCCAACAAACTTCATGCTTGGACTGAGATTCACATTTCTGCTTGTCTTGGTGCTGCGTCTTCTGTGGTCATGTCCTTGATCGTAGGAGAGCTGCTGTAGCCATCAAAAACAATGATTGCTTTTCCATATGTTTTCAGAGTGAAATCGGCATATGAGTTGGCGATGCTGTCATATGTTTCATCTTGACGCCAGGAAACACGATGTAGTAGAGATCCACCATCCAATACGTACTGTCTGTGCACTGAATTTCTTGAACTTCTTCCATGCGTAAAGTGTCAGTGTATTTGATTATTGCATGAGCTAGCTGAGACTTATCGGGTTTCCTCAAGATACTTCGTGATTCGAACAATGCAGGAGGATATGCACACAGTTCGTAACACATGACATCTTCAAGATTCATGTCTCCGCCAGTGGCAACAGTCATCATTCTCTGAAACAGTAGTGCAGGATCTACTTCTATATCTGAAGCATCAGTGATCACAACGGCAGAAGCAGATCCTAGTGTTTTCACTTTGTCAGATCTTTTGGCAGAATATGTAAAGGCTTGTTTCCCAATCATTTTTACGACAATGTTCGTACCGATTGAATGCAATTGATGAACGTTAACTCCAGGATCAGCAGTTAGCCCTGTTACAATGTTGCAGAGACCCGAGGTAGAATGGAATGGGGATAAGGATTCCAGACGTTCAAGTACTTTCTTCATGTCATTACTGTCCCTGATTTGTCTACTTCCCCTCATTTCCTTGTGCTGTTCACTACTTTCCAACAAAACTCTGGTGTATTCCTGCATTGCTAAGTTATAAGTGGAACACAGAGGCATAGAAAAGAGCCACGTTGTCCTTTGGATGTCTGTAAATCCACTTCCGCGTGTCAGTCCGCCTCTGCTTTTCAGGGAACGCATTAGTACTTGTTCTATCACCAGGTCTGTGCCGAGTCCGGCCCATAATCTGTCGCTTCTTCTTACCACAAACTTACCTTCCTGGAACATTTTGTTAACGGCTGGATTTTCAGAAGGCAAACTTAACATTTTCTGCAGGTACAGGTATATCGATTTCAGGTAATTGTGATGTCCGGCTGCTGCAATTATGGGGATGGTCTCCAGCATAGCTTGCAAGTGCAAATCCCACGAGCCGGTTCTGTCTGCTGTTATCAAGGAACGTGCAATGTTGATCATTCGCTGATATTCCAACCAGAGTTGACTTGTTTGCGAAGTAGATTGTAGGTCAGTTTTCTTCGCATCCAAAGTGGAGCAATCTGAGACAATGCATTCGAAGATTCCACATCCTCAACTGATTGTTTGGCGGTCATAACATCGTCGAGCAGGTCACAAGCTTCCTTATGGAGGTCATGAGGAGTTCCATCTTCATTACGAGGGAAAACGTCTGCGACTAGTAAGGTACTAAGAGCTGCATCTACTATCATATGACCACGTATCGCTCTTGAAACAGCTTTTCCAGACATCATGTGTTGCACGGCATTTGGTCCGTATATTTCTTGAAGTACTTCAGACAATCCTGAACCATTCATAAGAGTACCGACTGCTCCCAAAAGATTCATCAGAGTGTGAAATGATCCCAGCATTAAAACAATGTCCTGCAGGTCTCTCTGTTCATTGATGATTTGGGAAGCTTTCCAGAACAAAGGCTGATCAAAGGTAATAATGCATGGGACTTTTTGATCGCGTGCTATCTTGCTCAAATATAGTAATGTCGAAAATATGCAGGTCATGTCAGTTGGCGACATATCTATGATGGGAAGGAACGTGATCGACGCCACACCTGGATGTGAGACACTTGATCCACCGTGAATTGCCTGCATTGTTCCGGACCAACTTGGACCTGATCTTTCTGCTGAAGATATCTGCCAGAGAAGACTAAGTCGACTTATGGTGGCAGTGGGTACTGGAAGTTCGCGGAATGAGATGTCCCTCAACATGCTTCTCGCGTGTCTATATTCCCTAATGTCAACGGTTGCAATCTTCTTAATGTCATTGTCACCAACATTACGCCTGTGAATAGAAGGGTGGATCTTGATCTTCGGAGTTATTGCGGCAATCATACCCATTCCATGAAAGGTATTCTTCCCATCCAAAGTGCAGACATCATGATCGACGTTATCTGCTGCTAGAAGGACTGCAGTGTTTTCATCAACAGTAAAAGAGCCAGACCCACTTGCCAGCGCCGCGTTTCTTTCGAATCTTGTTACTTCTGCATACGACGAACAGTAACCCAGCTGATGGAGAACGTCAATAAGGTACCTTGACCTAAAGTTGTGGTGTAGCTGAACCGACAAACCGATCTGTAGTGGACATAGTAATCCTCTAGGACGGGTTGCTTGCATAATGCTCTGCCCAATTGCACCTATTTTTCTTGAAGCATCCTGTCCCGCAAATGCTTTTGATAATAGCAATTTCAGACTGTTGGGAATGTAATCAAGAGCACTTTCTGCAGTGATGTCATTTGGAGATGGATACACATCTTTTCTAGGCGAGTCGACAGACTTGATATCACTTCTGATTACACTGCGCAACACGTATTTTATTGAATGATATCTGACACTTGATTCTAGGTAATTTGGGTGCGCTGAATACGAATTTCAACTCGGTTTGGCTCTATCAGGTCCTGATTCTTGTCGACAGCCTATGTGCCATTTTCCAGATTTTTCAAATTAGGACTAAAAAATTAAGTCATGTGTTAAATTTTTTTTTCAAGTTTCATGAATACAAGCAGTTCAAACTACAGTAAAATTACATTATAACGATAGAAATGACTTAAAATAAAAAAACAAACAGATATGAAGCTTTCACTGTGGCAAAAATTTTCTTTTGTAAGACATTCTAGCGTATTTGCTTGTTGATGGCAGGTCTCTTTTCAAGCACCAGCAGTAATCAGCCATCATGTGGGAATCCCAGCGGCCTTGGTACCGTTCCTCCATAATTTTGATATCTTGGTGGAATCTCTCCCCTTGTTCGTCACTTACATCACCTAAATTACTTGGAAATTGGTCAAGATGGCTATTCAAAAAATGCATTTTTATGCTCATATTGCAACCTAACTCTTTGTAGTCCCTTAAAAGTTTTTTTACGATTTCTTCGTAGTTATCTGCCCTATAATTGCCTAAAAAGTTTTCTATCAAGTCCACGAATGAGAACCAGCCATTTTTTTCGCGTTCATTCATGACATTAGGAAAATTGCTGTCTTTAATCATTGTTCTTATTTGTGGACCGTCGAAAATTCCCGCCTTGATTTTTTCATAACTTAAACTTGGAAATTTTGAAGTTATGTATTTGAAACACTCGCCGTTCGTATCTAAAGCTTTTACATATTGTTTAATGAGGCCTAGTTTTATATGCAGAGGAGGAAATATGATTTTATCTCTGCTCACTAAAGGTGGATTAATTACGTTTTTTTCTCCGACAGTAAGTGATGTTCGTGCTGGCCAGATTTGTTTGAAATAATGTTCTTCCTTGCCTCTGCTGTCCCATAAGCAAAGGAAGCAGGGATATTTAGTATACCCTCCTTGTTGTCCTAGCAGAAAATTAACCATTTTTATGTCAACACATATGATCCACTCGTGCTCCCTATATTTGATAAGATTTAAAACCTTTTCTATATGTTCATACTTTTCTTTTAATTTTGTTGAGTGCCCAATCGGTATCGAGCCGTATAGATTGCCATTATGCAACAACACACACTTAAGACTTCTTTTCGAACTGTCTAAAAACAAGCGCCAATCATTTGCAGCGTAAGACTCAACCCCCATCTTCTTTAACAAACCAACTATGTCGCAGCAATATACTAAACTATCCTCTGTTCTAAAATATTTAACAAGTTCTTCTTCTCTTTTTCTGTAAAATGAAATGTATGTGTTTGAAGTAAGCAAGTTTTTCTCTTTAAGTCTTGAAGCTAAAATTTCCGCAGCCTTTTTTGGCAAATTTAGATCCCTTACAAGATCATTCAACTCGGCTGGTTAAACTTTTGCGGATCGTTTTGACTTTCAAATACGCTGGGGTCAAAATCGGTGTCTGACTCCTCAAAGTGCATAACAATATTTTCAGGAACATCTTCAACTAATTCTTGAGTTGGCAGACCCTTAAATTTGGGAATGGGGATCTCATTTGAATGTAGCACAGGTCGTATCGCGGTGTCGAAATTTGGGTACTCGATACAATGTTTATTTTTCTTAGTGAAGCCCGAAGTCTTGACAAAGCAAAGGTAGCAATCGGTCTCGTGGTTAGTAGGCTCTCGCCACACCTGATATGGAAAAAACATTGTAAAGCGTTAACAAAAGCGACGAGAGACTTGTTTTTATGAATTTTATCAAAAGTTATCACCCAAACATTTAACATTTCTATGTGTTTCAACCTTATGCAATATTTGAGATTCTTATAAACATTTTCTGTAAATTTTTGTTTATGTACCTATGTTACAATTACATTTAGGTAAGTTACAGTATACTAGTGATTAAATTACGTAGTTTTATGAAATCATAAACTTACCATCGGAACTCCAAAAGGTATTTTTGAATCCGAACCCTTCGTCCAATGTCGCAGTCTTTCAATGCATATAGTGCAGGCTTTATGTGGAGCCCACGATTTATCTTGGTCCCCCAGTTTTATGCCAAAATAAGCTAAGTAAGCTCTTTTTACGAAGTCAGTTATATTTGCTCTTTGATGTGGAAGTGTAAAATTTCCACATATATAACAGAAGGAATCAGGGTTGTTTTTGCATTTGAACTTTCTAGTGCTTGATGACATATTGCTTGATTGTTCTGCCAATTTGTAAAGGTATTTAAAGCCCTTAATTCATATAAATTTAAGAAAATCTGAAATATAAACACAAAAATTAGTTTAAATAGGTACTTATTATGAAATAGGTACTTACAATCTATGAAATTAAACTAGAAACACGGATGAGTAGGTACAATATAAATTACGTCTAATTAAATCAACTATATTAAATCACGATGACAAAATTACTCACTAAATCATATGCCAATTCAAATTATGTTAATGCCCAAACTTAATTAACTAACTCAACTGACTGACTGACTGATTGAATTGACTGATTAACTCTGGAAACGAGTCGCTTTTATATATTTTAGTTGTCCCTCTAGAATACTCTACAGAGAACAGGAACGCTCGAGAAAATTTTAGAATTCTATGATATTTTTAGCTTAATTTACTAATATTAAAATGGGTTAAAAATGACAAAATTAAAAATATTTTTAGGGTGTTACATATAAAAATATACATAATACAACAATACCATAACAATAGGTACAAATACCTAGATAGAAACCTAGTTGCATAATGTGTAACTGCAAAAAGACAGCGAGTATTGAGAAAAAAACCTTTTTATGAATACGACGAAAGAGGAGGGGTGTTGTGCAAAATCAGGACCTGATAGAGCAAAACCGAGTAAAACTTCGTGCTCAGCGCATCCAAATTACCTAGAACTAACTGTCAAATCTAATTCAATAGACAAAAAGTTGAAATTTGTTCCCCAGTGTTATTTTTGCAGCAGCTTCTACTAGGTAAATCTTCTGTAGCTCTATATCTATATCACATTCTTTCGACTTTTTGTGATAATCTATAAGAATTTCATTAGCTGTCTCTCGTAGTGTTACTACATCTGCCTTCCCACTTTCACCTGATATTATGATCTTGTCTCCGTAACGTTCTAAAAGCTTTCTCTTCATGTGCCTGCGTTCGTAGACAGAGCTCTGACTTCCTTGAAGATATTCCTCCATTTTGGAAATTAGGTCTCCAATCAACAGTTGTTCATCATCATTCTCTTCCAGGTAAGCACAGGTCTGAAGGAATGCTTGGTGTTGCTCTTCATTAGTTGGTCTCCCTTTCTTCGAATCATGATCGTCGGAGTATGCGCGAGGAATGTTTTTTCCACTTCGAAAATTTACGCTGCAGGTGTGATGGTAGACACAATCTGCAGCAGGAAGATCACGAAGATAATACTCCAGACGGCCTTTTACATTAAACGACCATTCATCGCAGCGGCTTTCACAGCACCTTTTTATGGTTTCGGAGAACTCTGTAGTTCTTATTTTGACATGCTCTGATTTTGGTTTGTGTTTGGAAAAAAAGTCCACAAAGGTATCACAAAACAAACAGTGAGCAGCACTAGAAAATGCGTATTCATGAAAACGAGCACTTTTCCTTGGTATTGCCTCGGCTGCGGTCTGTCGCTTCTTTATTTCAATGGTCTTTTTATCCGTAAACCTTTTCCTACATACAACGTGAACACTTATTCCAGCTGTTGCAACAACATCGCTTCCACGGCTGCGGCTGGATGCATTTATACCATCTGCTCCTTTTTGCGAGATGTGAACCACTTCCTGTCCGCTGTCCAATTTCTCCTTACAAATCACGCACAATTCTTCAGGGGTCTGCATTCTTGAAGGCGGACGCACACCGAGTCAGCCGTACACCGAGTCAGTCTGAAACAGAAAACACAAATTAATAAACTGTGTTGCAGTATTTAAAAGGAGTACATAATAACAGTTTTAAAGAAAATGACAAGCACAAATACGCAGATTTGATAGTGGGTAGTAGGAATTAAAGAGTTGTATATAATATAAGTTTATAAAGATGTAGCAATGTCCATTCTCACATACACTCCATACAGTATATTTTATTTACATTACGTGACGTCATAGTTTAATACTAGCCGCCTAATACAATTTTTAGTGTCATATAGGTTAATTTAGAAACGAAAATGTGTTTTAAAACATTTTACTGATCAAGAAAACCGTCATAACTCTCTCTACAAAGCGAAATTAAAATTTATTGTATTTCGTAGGAAACTGCCAGTCCGCCATTTTGAATTTCATTTTTGGGGGTGTTCCCGGCGTCCAATTTTGTCGGATTTTGGATATGTTATTCTGCAATGGTTCCTGAGCTGGAAACAGTTTAGAAAGCTTCTGAAGCAATTGTGCCCAGGTTGAAGCTATTTTTGCTCTAGATTGCCTGGACTACTAAGATTATTTTTATTTTTTGGGTGTCTTTTTCTTCTTTAGGTAGTTCAGATTCGTTATCCCTTTGGTAGTGCATGTTTCGTTGCCCTGTAATCCTCCGAGAATTTTTCCTTTATCTGTTTCGATACATGTTGTCCCGATATCGTATGTAATTTCTTCCTGCATTTAATCTGTGCTGCCCTCGGATCTCCGTATTTTTTAATTGTCTTTGTATTTGTTGAATGGTATGCAGTAGCTGAATTGTGTTAGCTACATCTAAAAAGTTGGTATCCCTGTTTGCTAATGATGTTGGCTGCTCAACTGTCGGGTGACCCCTCTCAACCCTCGAACTATCGTCCAATTACTTTGATTTCTTCCCTTTCCAAAGTTTTTGAATCTATCTTTAATAGGAAGATTCTTAAACACCTCTCTTAGAATCTTCTTTCAGGTCGTCATTATGGGTTCCGCAAGAGACACTCTACTGGCAATCTTCTTGCATATCTCTCTGACTCTTAGTCATCCTCATTCCGGGATTTCGATCAAACCTTTGCTATTACAGTACGCTAAAACATCAAAACCTTTTCGTAGAGTCTGGTACAAATCGTTAATTCCCAAACTGCCCTCCTTCGGTTCCTGTCCTTCTATCTTTCGTTGGGATTGCAAAATTGGGAGTTAATTAATAATTTGATTTATGACAAACTTTTGGACATTTAGTCTGTGCTCAATTTGTTCAAGTTCACATTTGGGTTCATATTCCCACCAACCGGCTGGAACCCAACTGGCTCGTTGCACTCTTCCAGTGCTCTGCCAAATGACTACAGAATGCTCGCGAGCTGTGCGTCACGCCGTCGAAGTGCTCGAGCGTGTGCCCGATGTAGTCAGATCTGGGTTCGCTCAAGAAGACGACGTGCTCTTCCGTAATTATAGTGGGATGGTACTTGCCTCCTCTCTTCTCCACTATCCTTGTCCCATCTTTTATGCAGTCGAGGTACAGACTAATCACTGAATCTGCTCCTGTAGCTATAGATGAAGATAATAGTCACTGTTTCAATTTGCCTTGCTCGCAAATGATGTTGTTGCTATCGATTACAGCAGATGTTTCTTCTCAGTTTATTATTCTTAAGTATAATTGTAGCTGATGCACAATCCGACACGCCTCCTCTATCATTTCTGTGCTATCGTTAGGAGTTGTTGTCTCATTTGAGCAGTTTTCGTAGCGGATGTCCTTGGTGTTGTTGTCGTATCCACTTCATCATTTCCCCTCCCTGCGGCAGCGGAGCAGAACGGAACGGTGATTTTGGTGTGATCAATACTGAGGTCCTATTACCACCAGTCTCTGATTCACTCAATAGTAACACCTGCTCTTAGTTATCAGTTCTACTCGCATTCGCCCTCCGGTCAGCTTCGCTTTGATCTTTCCTTTTTCTTTTTATCATCGTCTTGGCCAATGCAACGTCTATAAAGCCAGTCATCACTTTACGTTCGGGTCGTTGGTCAATGAAAAATTTGCACTCGTTAGGTGGTACTTTGCGAGCTTTCTCGCACCGACAGCTAGAAAGGTCCACGCATCTGCACGCTGAAATATCGACCAGCTTGTAAGGCGTAAGCCATTTTGTTTGAACTTCTCCACGACCGCTTTGCAGTTCGCCTGCTCCCGCCTCCTCTTCAACGGCTTCAAGCGCTTTAGGTATTTGTCACAGTACGCTTGGATGCGCGTAGTGATGTATTCTTTATGGTGGCATGTTGGGATGAAGGCTCACACACATCCGCCTTCCACTTTCATTGCCACTTTTACTGCAACATCGTATACTTTCGGACTTTGAGCTACTATCTAATATTGCTTTATGTCTAACATACATTAAACACTGTAGCACTGTCTCATACGTAGGTAAAACGTTCAGGTTTAGATCCCTAGGATTTCTAAACATAGGACTTGATTCTCTTTTTCTAGTTAGTTATTGTCAGCCATTTTCCACAAAATTCAGATGCTGTTAACCTGCAAAGGAACCAAGAGAAAATGACTAATTTAAAACATTAGTCCAAGCTGGAGGGAAAAAACAAAAACAGTTCGCCTTTTTATGCTTCAAAATGTAACCAGTAATCACTTCATGAATAGGAGTTTCGGTCGAAAGCTCCCCGTAGGACATAGCTTTCATGGCTTCTCTCCGGAATTAAGTGAAAGACTCCAGCTCCACTTCACGAGTAGAAATATACTACACTTCTCCTTTTCATGTCAGAGCAGGCACTGGTTAATATAACTATAATTAAGCTTAAGCAGCCGAAGAGGGGTACAGTTGAGAAAACTTCAGGGTCGCTAAAGCAGGGAAAAATAAAATACTAGAAAACTAAAATGTATGCAGTGTGCTACTGATATAATTAACCAGAGCAGGCACTGGTTAATATAACTATAATTAAGCTTAAGCAGCCGAAGAGGGGTACAGTTGAGAAAACTTCAGGGTCGCTAAAGCAGGGAAAAATAAAATACTAGAAAACTAAAATGTATGCAGTGTGCTACTGATATCAAGTGACAACTTTTGCACACACACACACACACACACACACATGATTTGAAAAATATCTGGTTTTTTTTATCTACCTTAATGTACCGGTACAGGTCCACAGGTCCCATCTCCTTAGGCGAAGATTTCTCTGAAAGTAATAAATATTTTCAGACTTGATCCGCAAGGAAAGATATACAATGATATAATTGTAAAAACGTGTATAATACACTCCAAATATAAATCGTTTACCAAGTGTCATTAGAACGTTTATAGACGTTTTCTAAACGTTTGGTAATCGTACGTTTATTTCCTGAGAATGTGTGCGTAGGTGTGAGAAGTAGAGGAAAACCACGTAAAAGATGAAAGGACTTAATTAATTAGTGTGTGAATAAACGTAGAACTGCAATAAATGTGGTACAGGAGCTAACGAAAAAAATAGGAACGGAAGCGGTTTGTAAGGTATGTAAATGGAGACAGTCTCTCCTGATATAATATTATGGGTGACTATAGTATACGTATTTTCCATCCCCTTGTCATTAACAGTAACACTGGATCGCTGAGGTGGTATCTTATTTCCGGTGGTGATTCCTATGTATCCTTAGGTGTGCAATTGATGTCTCTGGTTCTGAATGTAGAAGGTGAATGGAAAATGAGTTATCATGTTTATGCTTAATTTTTTTCGTGTCTTTTGTAAAGATGACATGGCATAAAATTCATATTAATCCCTTCTTGTATATGAAAGGACTCCATATATATATATATTTATATATTTATATTGAGCATTGTATTTACAGAAAACAACAAAACGTTCAATTCCAATAACAGTCAAAGAATTCCCAAAAATCCCCACTGAATGAAATAATGTGAAAATAAAGAAAAACTACTTTATATGAGAAAACTCCACGTATTCATGTATGAACATTTTAGAGTTATCCAATAATGTATTAAAACGTCTTTGAACGTTTGAGATACTGTAGGAGTGACGATTTCTTTCTGAAAAAGGAGGAGCCATGTTTTTCTGACTAAGTTTTTTAAATGGAAGTGATGTAAGTATCGCTCTCTCCCTCTCTCTCTCTCTCTCTCTCTCTCTCTCTCTCTCTCTCTCTCTCTCTGTATATATATATATATATATATATATATATATATATATAATTTATAGGTTTCTTCGTTTTGTTAAAACTTATCGCGCAGTCTTTTCTGTAAAGAAGAAAAGTAAAAACATTTAAGAGAACATAAGTCAGTTGAGAGAAAGCTTAAATTCCTCTGTGAAGGTTTTTCTTAAGTGCATATGTGACAGTATGCCTTTTAATAGTTAGAATAAATCATAAAAAATATAAGAAATAAAGTTATTTTTTCTAAACCTTGAGAAGTCGTAAGCCATTTTTTTCCGTATCTAATTTAGCATAGTTTCTTACTTTTATTCACTATGTTCCAGAATAAATAGCCCCTGCACAATTTTACGTAAAACTTCTAAGAATTCAGAGACTTTGAATCCAGTTCGTGACCTATAATTTTTTAGGATTCTCTACGTCAAGTTCTCCTCAAATGTGTGTGTGTGTGTGTGTGTGTGTATATATATATGTTGCCGCCCACAGTAGAACACGATCAGATCAAATGAGTCTTTTCGACTTCAGAAATGTTTCGATTTTAATTAAAGGGTAAAGCCTCTAAAAGTCCATGTAACTGTGAAAATGAGTTCGAGACAGAGAGAAACTACAGTAGATGCATCTGAATGGCGAACAGGTTTATCTTTCTTTACTCCCAGGTACGACAAGCAAAATCTTAATAATAAAAATAATTAAATTGCCCCGTTCATCTGCCGTTTTAAAAACAGTTATTAGTGATGTAAAAATTATTACTGAAAATAGCAATAATATCAATCAATCAATCAATCATTCAATCAGTATATACATATTATTAATCGATTCATTCTTAGCTTAAGTGGAAGGATGAAGAGTTTAATATCTTTTCACATAGAACATCATTCCGCCAGTAGTGTGATTGCAAAAATGTCGAGTGCAAATAAGTTGAATGCAACATGATCAATAATGCTCAAAGAGGGGGTAGAGGGGATACGGAGGCTATGCAACAAGGGGGGAGCCTGTTTTAGACCCTCCAAAAGGGAAGAGGGGTTATGCAACAAGGGGGAGACTGGATGAGACCCTCCAATGGGGGAAAGGGGGAAGAGGGTAACCTAACTTGGCAGCTCATAACCATTAGAGTATAATATATATATATATATATATAAATTGTATGTGTATATATGTTGGTGTGTATGCATGTAGGTTTGTATAGAAAAAGTAAACCTTTTTCAAGAAGTGTATGCGGGTCGGGACTAGACCCTTCAAATGCGGGCAACCTAACCTAACAAGGGTAATAAAACACAAGAAGGAGAGAGAGGAGAGAGAGAGAGGATCCATTCGTGGCCATGGCGCATCGCGTAATGGTATCTTTACAAACCTTCCTGGGCGGCTTTAGCATCAAAGGCAGTTGGCTTAGAAGGCGGTCAATCGTATAGCTTAAACAGCTCACAGGCAGTTTCTTTAAAGGGACAGATAATACAGACAGACGATACACACATAAACAATATTACACATACATCGTCTGCCAAGAAAAAGGGATCACTCTAAAAACATTGATGGAATCAACATTTTACAAACAATCAGTATGAAACTTATGCACATAAAAGATACATAAAACATCTACCTGTAAACCAAATTTCAGTTCGAAACTATCAAAAATAACCATTTATTAAGTATTTCTCTAATAATACTACAACTGATGCTCGATAAACTAATCAAGAATCCTTTATTTCCAGTTTCACTTTTGTAAATTCTAATATACGATTTTTTTTGCATGGTTATAAAATATAGTGAATATGCCATTTTCAGAGGAAGATAAGATTATAATTAAGCATTATAGACTAGAAAAGAGATATGGACGAACTGGGATATCAAAAGAAAAGAGGGAAGTGGGCGACCAAAAACTGTTAATGGAGGCATTTCCTATATTTTATAAGTCTTATGATGTATAACTAAAATGAGAATAAAAATTTTATTACCAAACTTTTACTGCCTTTGTGGACTCCCAAAATTCAAAACTGGAGCGATGTTCACCAACAAAATTTGTTGAACATAAACAATCCTCATTAAATCATTAATTTTGAATATAATAATCTGAAAATTGGTGTACATATATACTGTTTACATAGTTTTGCTCTGTATGAGTTTCATTATGATTGGTTAGTAAATGTTGATTTCATGGCTGTTTTTAGAGTGAACCCTTTTTTTTGACAGACGGTGTATATACAATCTAGAAGGCGTAAGGCGTAAACGGCTCACAACCAGTTTCTTTAGAGAGACACAGCCAGTCGTATATGTCTTAATAGTACAGTCATTTCCTTGTACACACGTATAAAGGAGAATTAAAAAGCACATTGCTATACCTCAAAAAACACACGCACACGTCGTTATGACTTAATCGTACACAGTTGTTTATGTACGTAAAGGAGAATTAACACCGCTCTGTCTCAAGAAAATAGCAAAATACACACATATATACAAGCGAACATGCCTTCCTTAGACTGCCTCACAATCCCCTTTATACATAACCCCTCATGAATAACCCCCCAACCGTTAGCAGTATTAAAGCCTCAACTAACAACAACCACCACCCATTAGACTAGTAAGGTCTAGGAAAATGACACAGATAATAGACAAAGCTATCAATCTTCTCATAAACGTATTAAAATAGTTTATGAGGAAATAATAGATCAGGAAGGTCTGAAAAAGAGACACAAACAGTTGGCGTACTATTTTTCTTCTCATAAATTATTAAAAACACGTTTATGAGCCCAGGGTTGAAATGTATTGGTGTATTCTCCGCTCTTTCAAACAAAAACTGAAACATGGTAAACAAAATTTAAAGGAAAAACAAATTTTTGCCTTAATATACAAATATATCTTTAAATTCTATCATAAGAAATAGTAATATAATTTTTAAATGAAACTAGATTTTAGTTTTGGGGGTAACTTATCTATTTTTTATCAAAATTTGTTTTACCACGGATTAATGAATCTTTAGAATTATTTAAAACAAAGTTTGCATTAATATATATACAAATATCAACTTAAAAAATACTAATTTAATTGTTAAATAAAACTAGATTTTAGTTTTCTGGGTAACTTATCTATTTTTTATAAAAAAATAATTTTACCACGCATTAAAGAATCTATCGAATTATTTAAAACAAATTTTGCATTAACTGACTTCTCTCTCTCTCTCTCTCTCTCTCTCTCTCTCTCTCTCTCTTTCTCTCTCTCTCTCTTTCTCTCTATCTATCTATCTATCTATCTATCTATCTCTCACGACTTGGTAAAAACTTGAGGACCGCCCAATAAATTCGCTCAACCAATGAATGTTTTGCTTTCTGAAAGTAGGAGGAGGGGGAATTCTTTTCTTCAGTATGCCTCATTCTAGGGGGGTCTTCTCCCTGCCCTATAAAAGCAGTAGCAGTGACATATGTGAATGATTTTACTGTTGGAGAAGCATTTCAGTTGTTGCATACAAGCATATAACCAAGGATGCAATCTGACGAGCACCCCAATAATAAGTTGTAAGTAATTTTACTTCGTATATATTCTCTTCTAAATATATAGAAGAAGTCTTCTTCAATAGTGCTCTGAGTGAAATGCATAGAAATTAATTCTTCTGTGTCACTATTTATGAAGAAGTGTGTTTTCTGTGAAATTTTGGTGATTATGTGGTTTATTGTGATTGTGTTCAATATTATCCTATTATTGTTTTATCTGAAAGGACCGATTCATCCATACACAAGTGCCTACCCAAATATACTTCGCCATCTGTATACCTCTGCTGTGATACAGTGTGATTAGTTATTTTATCTATATACATTCAGAAGGTTCATAAATTTATTTTAGTTATATATATATATATATATATATATATATATATATATATATATATATATATATATCCCATTCTCTACGTATACTTTATTATTTTACAGAGTTGATGCGTCTGTTAATTTGATGTGGCGCGTGGACAGCGACAGCTTATTTTCGAGCCGGTCTCTACAGGATTTGGCACCACAAGACCCTCACCCGAGGCCGACACTCTCCCAAGAAGCACAAACGATTCGAACAGTGACGACTACACTATGTAAACATTGTGTAAATCAAAAGGAGTCTATTGTTTAAGGGTATGCACCACCACCCCTTGTAGCTAACTAATTCCTCATACATAAAAGCGCTTTCGAAAGGAATGGCGCCTTAGTTTTTATTTTTTCTATCTTTATTTTAAAATCCTAAAGGGATTTTATTTTAAGATAATTATTTCTCCCTTTATCCTGTGAAAATAATAATAATAATAATAATAATAATAATGATAATAATAATAATTAAGCACGGTTTACTGTAATATTATTTCCTTTTTCCTTTAGGGGCTTAGAGAACGGCTACATAGACCTGTGTACACAGTCAGCACAGTATGCGGATGAGGTAACTATTTTATACGAAGATGGGACCCAAAACACGGAATGTGTGATAAGATAATCGAAGAAACGATGTAAGTTTTTCTTTTTTCTTTTCCGTGTGTGTGTGTTAGGTAAGAATTAACCAAGTATTTTCAACATTTTATTAAATAATAAAACTAAGGGTAACATTTTAAGTGTGTTTATAGGCGGGGTGGTCAGAAAATAAGTTTATAAGGCATATATTTTGGGTTCTTTATTTCCAAGTCTAATAACGACAGTGCAGATTTAATTGTACAGCTATCCCACTACTTTTCCACATAGTCCCCGCCACAAATGAGGCATTTATCATATCGTGGGACGAGCTTTTCGATTCCCTGTTGATAGAAGTTGTCTTGTGGTCTTCCGATAGTGCTCGATGCACCCAACGCGCATACACTTTGTGAAACCCAAACTCCTGAATAATCGTGACAACTGTTCTATGTGGCAGATTTAAGTCTTTTTGCAATTCAAACACCGTAATCCTTCTGTTATCACGAATCGCGTTTTCCACGAGTGTCCTGATGTCTGCAGTGTTTGCTGTTGTGGATCTGCCGCATCTTTCAAAATCCTACGTACTGACTCTTCCGGCACGAAAGTGCGCGCACCATTTTCCTACACTCTGCCGACTCATTACATCTTCCCCATAAACCTCCACCAGCTTGTGATGAATTTCTGCTGCTGACACATTTCTTCCATTCAAAAACAATAACTGCACGCACCTCGTGCCTGGATCACTGTTCCAGTCAAGCCAACATGTTCAAGTGACTCATATAACCAATGTACGGTAGACGGCAGCCGAATCGACATGCAGTGTTGCCAACAATGATTAACGAATTCACCTAATACAAACATAATCAATGTAGGTCCTTTAGTTACGAAATTATACGCCGTGTAATCTTATTTTCTGACCGCCCTTCGTAAATTAATAAATAATTTCGTTTATTGTATACATCACATTTTTTCGTAATTTTGGCTTCAATGTGTTATCGCACATATACAAATAGGAGTGGTAATAATACATAATTTCGATTTTTACACATTATATATATATATTTTTTTTTAACGGATATAAAATTAGGAACAAGATTTTTATTACACTGATATAAATAACTAGTACAACGAAAAAAACGAAAAAACGAAAAAACGTGGAACGTCAACGCAAAGAAGAGGCCAAGTGAAACCGAAAACATCAACGCGCTGGTGGCCAAAATTCCTCAAATTTCCGTGAAACGGGTTGTCTTCTTTTGGCCAGACTGGCAGTCGACGGCCTGTTGCGTGGCACGGTCAGAGTGCCGATCGGCTCCCGGGGTCGAACCTATACCAGCGTGCTATTTTTTCATTTACGGGGAGCAATTGCGTGTCGGACGTGCTCCCCGGACTATTCTTACTCTCTGACGACATTAAGACTAATCCAGGACCCACTACAACTTACACATATAACCATACACAAAGACATAGACACAGTAGGACCATGAGACACACACAGAAGCATAATATTAACATATTACAGTACAACGTAGATGGGCTCACAAACAAAATCATGCAACTTAGGGAATTGGTACACAAAAAAATTCACATAGCACTTATACAAGAAACAAAATTAAACGCACGCACAAAACACCCACCATCCCTGACTTCACGGCGATCCGTCAAGATCGTACCTGGGGTCACGGGGGTGGACTCATCACTTACATACATAAAAGCATTAGCTACACTGATGCCACCCAAAACATTACAAACACAATCCATTCAGATAGCGCGATAGAAATACAGGCAGTTAACATTAAAACATGCGCAAAACACATCACACTCATCAACATTTACATCCTACCAGATGGTTCACCTCAGGTGCCAGCCAATTACAATCTGCAATTACACAATCTAGCCTCTCACACTAATGCCATCTTAGGAGGAGACTTCAACGCTAAAGACACTAGTTGGTACCTGCACAACCAAAACAACACCAGAGGCGCCAACATAGCCACACAACTAAACAGCCTCTTCATTCTTAACAACACAGAAGAAAATACACACATATCACATCAAGCAGGATACTCAAACTCCTCCCCAGACATAACGTTCTGTTCCCCCTCATTAGCAACACAAAGGGGTTCCAAAAAACCTTAGCCCCCCGATTTGCAGCTTACATGTTTACTTATATTGAAATAGTTTTTAGGGTTTATAAAAATATATAAAATTCTTTATTTATTGCAGGTATTAAAATTACTCTAGCTGATAAAGTGATAATATAATGGCTTCTCAATTAATTGGTGATTCGGAGAGGCAACGTGTGATAGATCGCATACGAGCAATAACATTTCGGGAAGCTCATGATGATGAAGCCACCTTTATAACACGTTCATGGGTTGCCAAAAAGTTGCGAAGAAGTGAGGACATCGTCAAAAGAAATTGGAATAAAATTTTGGATGAATGTGAAATGGATACAACCAAATCTGGGCGCCCAAATCTGCCACTCTCTCAGGAAACACAGGGCATCATTGAAAGCGGTACGCGTAAGCGGAAAAACAGCTGTGCTAAACTTTCAAGGGAGATCGAAGTGTTGAGAGGAAAGATCGTTAGTGGTGAGATCATTTGAGTGTACCGTCATAGGCAAGGTTTAAAGCCTTGGCATGAACTTCCAAAGCCAAGAAAAACTCAACTTAACATCGATGACAGAATGTGGTTTGCCCATTATCTTGAAGATTGGGATGTGGATGATTTCATGCATTTAGCTGTCTCCGATGAATTTCTTGTTTACGTAACACGTCGGCCTAACTACCAAAATGATCGAGTGTGGGCCACAACACCAGATGAAATCGATGACAATGAACATTGGTAGGTGAGGTATATGAACAGGAACCATATGTAAATGCAGTTGATTTGGAGGGCATATATAGAAGTATATTGGAAGCGGAAGGCATTAAGTTAGAAGGGGTTGGAGATGCACAGGACAGTTTCAGGGAAGCCAGAGGATGTGTTGGTAAAGTTTTTGTAGCGAGACATCTGGCTAAAAAACAAACTATTAAGAAGTAAAAGGTATATATGGCATTTATGGTTTTTGAGAGAGCGTATGATAAAGTGAATAGATCTGACTTCAGGCAAGTATTTACAATTTATAGTTTCAGTGATAAGTTGTTAAATGTAAAAAGAATTTTTACGTGGGAAGTAATGTTTGCGTAAGCGTTTACACAGAGAGCCAGACTTGTTGATTTATATAACAAAAATTGTTAACGAGAACACCTTTTATAACAAAATATTTTTAATTTTATTTAACAGCATATTTTTGCTTTCAGTTTAACATACATTAATTCTGTTGATATATTTGTACAAAGTATTAACTTCATTAATTTGATACATATTTTTTAAATTCCTATTTCTTCAGTTCGAAAAGTTTTCTTTAAGTTATACATTTTTACTTGGGTGAGGAAATAAATTGGAAGTTTTAAATGTATATTGAAGCAGTTTAGACTTTAGAAATTATGATTAATAATTTAACTTACTGAAAGGATGCTGAAGCCAAATGGTCAGAGTTGGGATGGACAGTATTTTCGTGATATTATTCTATCCCAGCATGTCATTCCTTTTCTAAGGAACCCAAACAATGTTATGGATGTCGATCAGGTCACACTTCTGCACGATAAGGCCCCCTGCTTTAAGGCAATAGTCACTCAACAGTTGTTGTGGAACCATGAGATCGATTTCTTTCTAAATGAAGAATGGCCAGGAAATTCTCCTGACCTGAACATCTGTGAACACATTGGACGTCTGTGAACACATTGGATCAGTTGTAAAGGACAAGGTTGAATGTCTCTTGTTTGAAGAACCTGCAGCAAATCGATTTTCGAAGGATACAATGACGCAAAACATTGAAACTGTTTTGGCAAATTTGCGTAACGATCAAGATCTATTCACGTCACTTTTGGCAAGCTACCCAAAGCGAATTCAGGCTGTCTGGGAAGCCAATGGCGGGAACACCAAGTTTTAATTGTTTCTCATTAAATGCAGGATTAAATTCTCTTTTGTAAGGTTTGTTTAGTTTTACTGTACCTCTAATGGTTTAGGCCATGGGCGGGGGGGGGGCTAAGGTTTATTGGAGCCCCGTACACACTGGAGAACAGAAAAACAACTCCCATTACAACACGTTCCACACTCTGCCCTCAACAGCCTTAGGCACACTTACAGAAATTAGAAGAAAGTTGATTGGGAACAGTTCAATATACAGACTTAGGAACAATTCACGACATTAAACAGCACACCCATCATAAACATCACTACAACACTCAAAACATTCAATCAGATCATCATTAATGCAAACAAATACATACCCAAGGGCAACATTAGGAAATACAACCCAAATTACACTAGAGAAATAGCTCACCTCATGAGGCAACGTAACAACCTCAAACATAACACACAAACACCATATATAGAAACCATGAAACAGCAGATACAACAGTTCAACATAGAAATAAACAAAAAGCTTAAAGAAAAACAAATACAAACATTTAGGGAATTCATAACAACACTAAGCCACTCCGCAGATACATCCAGGCTATTCAAGACTATAAACAGCATTACTCATGCTAACCGCGGCATTCACATCTTACACGCGGCTATTTGTCGCAGCCAAAGTGATATCCCAACATATAAACAACAAGCTAACATTCTAGTTAATCAGTACGCAAAGATAAGTCACTTAAACAGAGACAACAGCCAGAAACACGCAGACAGACAAACAGCCAGACACAAGAAAACCTACAGACACTATATGAACATTACACCTTTCAATACAGACCAGACCACCAAGATCATCAAAAACATTAAGAATTCGAAGGCTACTGGACCAGACAACATATCTAGCATACACATTAAACACTTGGGCTCACAGGGAATACTAGCTCTCACAAACATCAGCACATATTCATACCAACACTGTATTATTCCTAACATATGGAAACAAGGTAAAATTATTACAATACTCAAACCAAACAAAAATCCAACAGAATCAGCTTCCTATAGACCCATTACTTTACTATGCACACCTTCGAAAGTAACAGAAAGACATCTTACAAATCACCAACCCACACATACCACTATCGCCTACTCAACATAGTTTCAGACCTCACCGCTCAACCACGACATTACTCACTAACCTCACACAGCAAATCGTGGATGGCATCAACTCCAGACGACCAGCTCAACGTACACTATTAGCAACAATAGACATTAGTGAAGCATTTGATGCTATCCCACGCTTCCCACTCATAAACAGAATACTCAACACAAACACGCACAATAACACCAAAAGGTGGCTGAGCAACTATCATTCAGGAAGATACTCACATGTCACATTTAATGGCAAGTCATCCTGAAACAAGCTTTTTCTGAACGGGGTCACTGAAGGCTCTGTTCTCTCACCAACACTGTTCAACTTATACATGCATGACATTCCAACACAAATAGATAACAAGCTCACCTTATCATCATATGCAGATGACATCACTCTAACATCCACCCACAACAACATCGACACCGTTACAAATAACATACAAACATACATTAACAGTATACAAGACTGGCTCACACACAATAGACTCAAAGTAGCCCCCACAAAATCAACCATCACTTTGCTAACAAGTAACACAAAAGAACACCAAATAACTCCACAGCTTACACTAAACAACACCAACATTCCACACACTTACCGGACCAAAATACTTGGGGTCACATACAACACATCATTATCTTTTGCAAACTAAATTCAGGACATTAAAAACAAATGTACGCAAGACTTAACACGCTTAGGGTACTAACAGGCACAAACTTTGGACACCAGCAGGAAACAACATCACTCATATACAAACCATATATTCGCTCAGTTATGGACTATGCTAGCCCATGCTGGGCACCCATTATCTCAAACACACACATAAAACCTTACTGACAATACCAAACAATGCACTCCGTATCATTACAGGATGTACTCAAACAACACCAATAGAACACCTGCACACAGAAACAAAAATGCTGAAAATTAGGGAACATCTAGACATGAAGGGAACACAATTCATGGCAGCAGCGACAACTAACCTACAACACCCTTGCGACTACATGTACAATCATGCATCAACACCTCGCACTATTAAGGTAACACAATAGGGACATTACAACCAAATACTTCATTCCATACCACGCCCCACAGACATCACACAGTATAGAAAACGCATACACACACACCTAACCCACAAAGCACTGACACGACTCGGTCCGAATGCGGTCCTAGATGCGAAGCCGCCACCCATTGACAGGTCAGAGACCAGCCTGAGCAGATCGGATCGAGTTAACTTAGTACGATTCCGATGTGGACATCACTCCAACTTACAGACATATAAACAGAGACTAGACAACTCCACAGACGACACCTGCCACCTGTGCCAGGACACACCACAAACAATTGAACACATTATGACAGACTCTACCGCTTTAGCACAACATAGACCACAACACAACATCACTAGTGCACTGAACCTCTAGTCCACTGCGGAGAGGGCGATCGGTTACCTGCGTGCCGCCGGCTTGCTCGATCAGGGTGGGCTGATCGGTTAACCAACAACAACAATAACCAGTACAACTTTAACTATTAACACAAACACAGTTCTCGCTTATTGCGGCGGAGCATGGTATATACAGGGTGAATCACGGGGAAATGTCATAACTTCGGAAGCTTATAGCTGAGGTCATTCCCAGTCAAAAACCTCATACGAACATACGTCTGATTCTTAACGGTTATGGAGCTATGGATGTTTGAATTTCAAGCATGCGCATGCGTGACCTTAAACTGAATTGACAGTTACTTACTGAACCGAACTAACTACGCACTAGAGTTTTGTTTCACAGCGTGCAGTTGATGTTTTGTGCGTTCAGTATGCCTTTTACGTTTTCAAATGCCGAATATACCGATATGGTCTATGTTTACAGATTTTGCGATGGAAATTCTACTGCTGCTGTCGCTGAATACCAGCGACGTTTTCCAAATCGAAGAATTCCGGATCGACGAGTGTTCAGCAACGTTTTCCGGAGATTGTGAGAGAGATCGGTTCATTTCCTAGCGTTACTGTTTTATCTGAGCGTCCGGTACAACAAGATGTGGCTGAACAAGAAAACATTATTCAGATGGTACAGCTGAGTTCTCATGTTAGTACGCGCAAGATTTCAACACGTCTTAGAATTCCTCAAACGAGAGTATGTAGAACGTTACAAGAAGAAGGCATGTATCCATACCACGTTCAGCGCGTTCGGCACCTCCAACCTGGGGATCGTGCCCAACGGCTGGAATTTTGTAATTGGCTCAATCGATACGTCATTTTCTGTGATGAGGCTCAATATACCCACGACGGTATCAACAACACTCACAATTCAATTGTGTGGTCAGAAATGAATCTTCATGCCATTGTGGAGAGTAATTTTCAACATAAGTTCAGTGTCAATGTGTGGTGTGGTTTTCTCTACGGTCAGCTGATTGGTCCGTTTATCTTCGAAGGTGGTCTTACAGATGACATTTATCTACGATTTCTGCAAGACGAACTGCGCCACTGTTAGAAGATGTACCTTTTACTACACGATTGCGTATGTATTTCCAACAAGACGGAGCTCCTCCCCATTTTAACCGTGCAGTGAGAACGCATCTTGATGATCGCTTCCCTGGTTGATGGATCGGTCGTGGTGGTGCACAGAATTGGACATCCAGGTCTCTGGACCCAACCCCTCTAGATTTTTATCTGTAGGGGCGCATGAAAGAGCTGGTGTGGTGCACCAGAGAGAAGTGGAAACACGAGATGATTGTTCCGTCGCATTTTGGATGCTGCAGCCCTCATAAAGGACAATCGTAATGAACTAATACGAGCTACATGCGCGATTCACAGATTAGCCGCGATGTGTATTGAGACCGATGGTAGACATTTTGAACAGTTATTGTAAATTTATGAATAAAAGCTTTAGGAGATATTTGTTCGCTTTTTCTTATTTTTAAACATTCAAACATTCTCATTTTATACAATGCGCGTTTGGCTTCATTTACAAGCACGCTGCATATTTGTTACAATTTAAAATAGTTAATTGCTGAAGATATTTGTAGTTACTTTTATATATCGTCAGAGTCATACCATATTTTCCTAAGTCATTTTTTGTGGTTTTGAGAAAAGCGAAAAAAAGGGTTTTAAATTAAATTACTTATGACTTAGGAAAATATGAATTGTTTAAAATATCACCCTTATAGTTCATCTTACCAGGACGAAATTTGTTCCAAAAGATGCGCAATTTTGTTTACATGGCATTAGCAACTAAAGCTCAAAAACGTCAAAAAGTGACTTAGGAAATTTTGTCTTGAAGCTGAAGATATATATATATATATACACACACATATAATATATGTTAACCCCTCCGTCTATGGCCCTGGGGTGGTTCGGATCGACGGGGGTTCTAGTTAGGAGGCAAGCAACGGATATTTCTTCTATAACATTCTAATTCTTTTCGGTCGCCTCTTGTTAAACTCTTGGCTACAGACTCGCCAGACTGTTATGCCAATATCTTCTATGGTGCTTGGGTTGTCTCTTTCTCTCGCTTTATGGGTCGACGATTATTAATTCTTCTCTTGCTATAATACTCTGATACTTTCTCTTATACTAAAATTATCGACCTTTCTTTTATAACTTATCGACTTAACTGACTAAGTTCCTGAAGAGAACAAGGCTCGAAGGAAAAGATAAAAACTTCTTTTACTGTGGTTTACTTCTCAAAATATACAGGTAGTGCTCTGATTTTACAAATACATGTATAATATAAACCTAAATGTTGGGGGACGGAAGTTGAAGGTTAAGTTCCCCCCTTTTAAACACATGATCAGATGTTTGAAAGATTCCAAATAAAAATTAAAAAAATAAAAAATAAAATCTCATATATTTTTGCCGAATCTTCATTTCTGAAGGCGATATCATTTCGTAATAGTACATAGGTACAATTTAAGTACACCACTGAGCACATTTTCGTTTTGGTCTATTACAATTATGATTACAATTACCAATTAATTCATATTCACTTATTGTTTAATTACAGTTCGATTAAAGTACATTCTTACATTATAAATTAAATCATTACATTTAATTACAGTTTCATTGAAGTACATTACGTCGTTTACCATTCTTACAGTGTTTTTATATATTTATATATGGTTATAATATGGTTATTATATATGGTTATTGGTACAACACAAGTACATGAGCACATACGAGATAATTTATTTACGAAATAATATGTTATAATATGTTATAAATTTGAAATCAGAGGGACAGGAGGTTTTCACGTTTTCAGATGTTTGATTTATGCTGATTTGCGAATTGCGTACACTTGCATAAGCGTTTATGAATATCTTGCGAGGGGTGAACGCACTTGAAAAAAAATAATAAAAAAAACAATACGAGAACGTATTTGAGCGTTTTCGAACGAATGCAAAAGTTTTGCGTTTCATGATTGACACGAGTAAAAATGAATATTTAATAAAATTTATATAGGATAATGATCAAGATAAAATATGGACGTATGGGGGCGGGAGATATGGTCGGATAATAGTTATATTTATACTACATAACATATAAATAATGACTTCTATAGAGTGTACAGTTTTTATTATGATGATAAAGAATTTTCATACATTGCATACTAGAGATATAATGAAGGGAAATTAATGACGGGAAAATGTGACGTCATAGTTATTGAATTTGTACGTATAGTACAAATCATTATTAGGAAGATTTACAAGAACGAATTAGAGACAAAGAGTGGGTATCAATGACTAAGAAGTACAACTACGGGTTCCAATCCTGTTATATGCAATGTGTATGCATAATCTAGGGTCGAGGATGAGATGGAAGACAATCATAATTAATTATAATAAATTCTATAACAATGAAAAATGGAAAATAGATACGACTAAACCATAGATATGGTAGATCGTAGGGTTGTGACACGAACAAAAATAGGAAGCTACAAGTAAAATTATTATCCAAACTCGCGTTAAGCGATTTTGGTTCTTATGTAAAAATGAATATTAATTATTCATTGTTCATTTTTTACATTACTCTCCCCTTTAAAAATGATATTTATACAATAATCTAATAGGGTACAATTAATACAATAGAATTAAGAGAATAACATCCTAACTAATTCAAGTTAGATGACGAATTTTTCTTTACAATACAAATTTTATACAGAACGATTTCGCGTGGTTGAGTACAATGCAGAGTATCAAATCTTTAAAATGACACTTGCTTACAAAATATAAAAAAAATTCAAAGATTAATACTTTAATTTTATGCAAACAGAATAAAAGGATTAATACGTTAATTTAGACAAACAATTAAGTTAGACAAACAATGATATTGTTAAAATTTTTTACAAAATTTTTATTTTTCTGTGGGAAAAATTACATACATAATGAATAGTAGATAAAAGGGAAAAATATAAATTTTAAAGTTCATGGATTTTTCAAGGCTTCCATGATAGTACAATTGATAAACTAATTTTATTGACTATTGTAGGTAAAAATAGAATTACGTAATGGATGATGTATAGACCTGTGGTCTAGTGTGTATTTTTGTATACTAGGTACAAAGTGTGTATCTTACAATTTCGAGGGACAGATTAGTTGAGAGGATTGTTCAATTAACTGAATAAATGCATAAGCAAGATATATTAGAAAGCAAAAATGATTACGACTAAATAGCATAGTTTTCACTTACACGTAATGAAATAGTTTTATTGTGATATCCAATGATTTTAGCATAAGGTTTGTATATATAGTATATATAGTGTGCATACATGCGTTTTTATTGACTGTTGTAGGTACAATCGAATTACGTAGTGGATGATGTATAGACCTGTGGTCAAATGTGTATTTGTGTGTATTAGGTACAAAGTGTGTATCTTATAATTTCGAGAGACAGATTAGCTGAGAGGATTGTTAAATTAACTGAATAAATGCATGAGCGAGAATTTATATATAGTAAGCAATAATTATGATGTATTATAATGATGATATTTGCATACGAGTTTTAATGCAAAAGTGACTGGAGGGAATATGTGTCAAAAGTAATAAAATTCAATTAGGATTATAGATTTTACATAATCAGTTACACTTATAAGGTAATTAAAAACGAACTTAGAGGACCTTACAATTAAATGAAAGTAAATCTAGCGGTATTAAAAATTAAATTTTGAAGATGGAATTAAATTCGACTAGTAACATTCCTAGCTATATATGAACTATATAACCATTAACATTGACCAGAAGTATCGGTACGATAATTGACTTAAAAAAATTAAAAATACAAATTAAAAATATAAATCAATTATGCATTTTAATGAGCTAACATAATTTTATAATATTCTTAAAAATAAAAAGTAAATCGAACCATAGATGAATTTCGACCAAGAATAAAAAAGTTATTGAAATGGAAGGAAAGCATTTCGAACAATCTTTTCTTTTAATCATTTCAGGTAAATTTTACATTAAAAATTATTTTTATATAATAAAAAAAATATAAAAAAGGTTTAATAATTTTTCCAAGTTAAGTAGAAAAATCATACTCTTTCGTTAAATGTTGATAGAATTTGAATTATTTGATATTTTAGTCTGAAATTGACAATTACGTTTTTCGTGAGCACTTTGCTCTTTAAAAAAAGATTGCTTGTCACACTACTTAGAACAAAAATTAAAAGAGTTCAACAAACGGAGGGACGGCATGTTCCTCATATACATTACAATAATTACCAAAATCGTTACAACCTTTGTAAAAACGGTTTTGTTACAAATAATAAAATTTGTCATTTTACCTATATATTTATATACGCAACAATGGCATGAAAAGAAAAGACAAATCGGTCAATTTCCTTCTTACAAACAAAAAAAGGTTTTACTAAAGATACAAACCGGTCAATTCAGGTTGAATTAAATTCTCTTTTACAACAAAAAAAGGTAGAATTAAATTCTCTTAAACAACAAAAAAGGTTGAATTAAATTCTTAAATTACATTTTCTTAAATTAAATTCTTTTAAATTACAAAGAAAAAGTTGAATTCAATTGACTGCATTGAAATGAATGGGGATTTGAAACTAACAGAGACTGACTTAAAACAAAACTCTCTGACTTAAAACAAAACTCTCTGACTTAAAATAAAACTCTCTGACTTCAAATAAAACTCTCTGACTTCAAATAAAACTCTCTGACTTCAAATAAAACTGTCTGACTTGAACTCTATCAAGTATTTCTATAAATCTCTGGGGCGGTTGTCCGTCTTGGCGCAACCTTCTGACTTGACCTCTTATCAAGTATTCTGAAACTAACTTGAACTCTTATCAAGTAGTATCTTGAAACTGTCTAACTTGAACGCTTGTCAAGTATCTTGAAACTTAAACTGTCTAACTTGAACGCTTGTCAAGTATTCTGAAACTATCTGACTTGAACGCTTGTCAAGTATTCTGAAACTATCTGACTTGAAATTAACTGAAAATGGAAAATGACTGCACTTGATCTCTATCAAGTGGAGACGATTAACCTCTGTTTTGGTTGACCCTCTTGGTGCAACCGACTTACTTGAAATGCAATCAAGTATCTCTATAACTTAAACTGTCTAACTTGAACGCTTGTCAAGTATTTCTATAAATCTCTGGGGCGGTTGTCCCTTTTGGCGCAACCTTCTGACTTCAAAAACTGACTTCAAAACTGACTTCAAAAAATGACTTCAAAACTGACTTCAAAACTGACTTCAAGTATCTCTCTAAATCTATAAACTCTCTGTAAACTCTCTCTCTATTAATTTGCAAGTCAATTCAATTCAATAATTTGAAAAAATTTGCAAACAAAAATATAAAATGTAAACATTTCACTCGAATGTACACGAAGGTACGATACTATTATGTTTGGTACATAAAATAAAATTATTCTATACTGAATATAACAGTGAAAATAACTGAAATTAACTCTCTTGAAATTAACTCTCTTGAAATTAACTCTCTTGAAATTAACTCTCTTGAAATTAACTCTCTTGAAATTAACTCTCTTGAAATTAACTCTGTTACAATTAACTCTCTGTTACAATTAACTCTCTTTGAAATTAACTCTCTGTTACAATTAACTCTCTGTTACAATTAACTCTCTGTGACAATTAACTTCTGTGAAAATTACTGTTTCACTAAAAAAAAAGTGTATCACTGGTGTCTGAAGTGTTCACTGTGTTTTGTGTTAATTCTGGCTCTACACTAAATATTAACTGTTAATAATAATGACTTTTCAAATGTTTAGAAATTATTTTAAAAAAGAGTTTTGTACTTAACAAAATTTTCCACGGGCGAAATCCTCAGAGACGTGTCCTGAAGACGTCTTCCTGGCTACTTCTTCTTGGATGAAAACTAGGCGTGGAGAACTTGGAGTCGTGAAACACCGGTTCAAGGGTGGATGTTACGAACTGGAAGTCGTGACACGCCGGTCAACTGGTTTTATCCTGATGCAGGGTAATTTCTATCTTGGCCAAAGAGTGGCCTCTTGTTAAAATCTTCTTGTTAAAATCTTCTTGTTAAAATCTTCTTGTTAAAATCTTCTTCATAAAATCTTCTTCTTAAAATCTTCTTAAAATCTGTTTCTTAAAATCTTTTTCTTAAAATCTGTTAAGATCCTGGTAAAGGGTAGCCACTCTGTTAGACCCCATATCTTCTTCTTCTTCTTATCCTGGCAGGGTCGCCACAATGTTAACCCCTCCGTCTATGGCCCTGGGGTGGTTCGGATCGACGGGGGTTCTAGTTAGGAGGCAAGCAACGGATATTTCTTCTATAACATTCTAATTCTTTTCGGTCGCCTCTTGTTAAACTCTTGGCTACAGACTCGCCAGACTGTTATGCCGATATCTTCTATGGTGCTTGGGTTGTCTCTTAATTTGGGCAAAGGGTCGCCAATTTTTAATTCTTCTCTTTCTATAATACTCTGATACTTTCTCTGATACTTTCTCTGATACTAAAATTATCGACTTTACTGACTAAGTTCTTCTGAAGAGAGCACGGCTCGAAGGGGAAAATAAAAAGTTTCTCTTACATTTAGTTTACTTCTCAAAATGTACAGGTAGTGCTCTGAATTTACAGGGGTAGAGGTTCGACCTCTTTCGACCATGGCTCAGGCCGGAATCTAAAAACATTAAGAAGGCAAGGGGCCTCTGCCCTTTTACTTCAATTAAGACACTTCATTAGAGCGCTTCATTATAGCACTTCATTAGGATTCCTTTGTTAGCAGCCTCGCTGCGGGGAGGGGGCAGAGGCCCCTTGCCTTCTTAATGTTTTTAGATTCCGGCCTGAGCCATGGTCGAAAGAGGTCGAACCTCTACCCCTGTAAATTCCGAGCACTACCTGTACATTTTGAGAAGTAAACTAAATGTAAGAGAAACTTTTTATTTTCCCCTTCGAGCCGTGCTCTCTTCAGAAGAACTTAGTCAGTAAAGTCGATGATTTTAGTATCAGAGAAAGTATCAGAGAAAGTATCAGAGTATTATAGAAAGAGAAGAATTAAAAATTGGCGACCCTTTGCCCAAATTAAGAGACAACCCAAGCACCATAGAAGATATCGGCATAACAGTAGTAAAGTCGATAATTTTAGTATCAGAGAAAGTATCAGAGAAAGTATCAGAGTATTATAGAAAGAGAAGAATTAAAAATTGGCGACCCTTTGCCCAAATTAAGAGACAACCCAAGCACCATAGAAGATATCGGCATAACAGTCTGGCGAGTCTGTAGCCAAGAGTTTAACAAGAGGCGACCGAAAAGAATTAGAATGTTATAGAAGAAATATCCGTTGCTTGCCTCCTAACTAGAACCCCCGTCGATCCGAACCACCCCAGGGCCATAGACGGAGGGGTTAACATATATATATATATATAACTTCACACATTACACCAAGTGACAAGAAAAGGGAACCGATTTTTTATCTGGTGCCATACTTCCATATCGTTGCTCGAAGGGTCACAAAAGTCGAGTAATTGTAGAAAATTTGTAAATTCGTTCTCGCCGGCCACATGCATGAGAAAACACAAACAGTACTGGCCACAGACATTGCTGTACAAACCCTGGAAACGAAAATGATTCCAAACTATTTGTAGGATTTGCAGTTCTTTGAGAAATTTTACAATAATAGCATCATTCCATGGGTGTCTTTCCAGTGAATTAAAGTATTACTTTCGTTCCATATTTTTTAAATAAACGTCTATCCACTCGAGACTTTCTCCACTGCTAACATCTGTATTCATAATAAGTGCGCCGCAGTCTCTCGTGATTGGAAGTTTCATTCTTCGCAAACATGAAGATAAATTTGTCACGCGTGAATCGGTTACTCTTCATCACTCTCTGGAGTTTAACTACGCCCCTAAACATATCATCTTCGATTAAGGCCTGCGACTCTAATAGGCGCGACTAGCGCTTGTCGAACTCTAATCTGAGTGAGATATTGCCGCTCTGCTGTGGGCTTATGTGTGTGCTCCCACAGAAATCGGGTGAGAGGTTAAACGGGTACAGATTCGAACTCTGGACGAATTTATTCTGCGTTACACCGGTTCCTAAACCGTCACAACCAACGACGCTATGCGCTAGATTGTTATACGCTCTCGAGCAACGTGAAAACTCATCATCTGTAGAATAACTCGCTTCTAATATCCAACCTAAAGCTACCCCGTTGACGTACAGAGTTACATTTTTAAGGCCGAAAATTTCGAATTTAGATCCAGATTATTTGTATTTTCCATTCACAGAAGCATGGTTCTGAATTCCAATTCATATCCTTTTAGGTAGAACCCCAAGAGCGACCTTTTCTATCTGCTTGGATGTTAAACCTGTAGGGACTGTAAAAACCTTAAGCTGAATTCTATTAATTGCATATTTCACTGTGGCATGTAGCTAGTAAATTTTTCTCAATTTCCATCTGCTTAGCAGAGCTTAATTTCACACGACGTTCGCGGAGATATGTCTCCATAATATGAATTACCACAGGTTTAGCACCCTCTTCTTGGTCAGCACTCGGATTTAAACAAATCTCAGGGCTCGTACGGGTGAGATTTAATTTCATATCGATCCCATTCACAAACAACTTCTCATGGAACGTGAAATCTATGTACAAACGTCCATAGCAGTTGTAAATCTTCTTTTTAGATTTTTTAAACTTACTCTTTATACTACTTTCATCTTTAGCCTGATAATAACCTTCTGCAGTTTAAAAGGTATCCTTCGCCTTCTTTGAAAAGTTGAGGACATTCTCCAGATAGGCCCGTAGGTGATAATAGCCAGACCCTGCCGAGATGTTGACCTGATTTAAATACACATCACACTGGCTGAATATAGTGTGTAGAAAGTTTGTTTCTGGGTATACGACATAGTCGTTTTCGCAGTCCGACCCATCTGAATGTGCTATTCGTAGTTTAGCGTACATGTGCAGTTGTGCACACAGCTGGGGTAAAAAAGTAAGGGCCTGAGCTAGGGATCACGAATTCTATAGGAGCACTCAGTGAGCTAATACTGATTAGCGGGTTAACTCTAATAAAGTCACTATGTTCTATAGATGTTGGTGTCGGTGGCATATCAAAGAGGACCAGCTCCGATTTACAACATTGTGAACTACTCGGATGGATAAAACGTGCCATGGCGCGTCAGAAATAGTGATACCTCTCTCGGCCAGTAGCATTCAGTTTATGACCCACGAGCACAACGTCCTTAGCTTATGTCAGTTAAAAAAGTGATCAACCATAGATTTCACGCGCTTAGAAAATTTCTTCTTTTTAAGTCCTTTTACATTTAACGCCACGAGTTGGTAATTCATTCTTCTTCTTTCTCCGTACAGTGCGCTTCTTCTTCCGGTTTTTATTTCCGCCGCCACGCATTTTTCTCTACATCTTTGACAATTTTGTCCCGTGTACGTTTTAAATGTTTTTGAGAACTTCTTCCTGCCGAGATATCTTGCACTACTCTTCGGGAAGGGGACAGCCGTACGCAGTATAGTTGAAAATATGGACCCAATCCCGCTCCCGCTAAGATATCTCTCCCCTCGGTATACTGAGAACGGCCTTTTGGTCATTCTATCGCAGTACGACAGAAATGAAGCTTCACTGTTAAGCTCGCGTCACCGAATGGAAACCTTCTCCACTCAATCGTTCTTATATAGCTTAAGATACTGGCTAGTAGGTTTGTTGCGACTTTGACATAATAAGGCTTGTCGTAGGTAATGCACAAGCTCTTTCCTCTATGATTGGGAATGTGGGCGATGCGCAGCAGTCGCGCCCGGGTATCCCCAACAAACTGATGCTCCACGATATTGCTGTAAATATAGCACATGTCCGGGTGATGGTCTCGAGAGCAATTTCGCCAATTTTAGCTGATACAATAAACTGCACAAGTCATATTTTGACTCGTGAAAAATATCTCTTTCGAAGGCTAGAACATATGTGCACTCAGGTAAAATTGTGAACAGTGCTTTGTTAATATTTCTGTCAGCCTTCGATTTTAGCAACAAAGTATGCCCCGACTTAACTCTGTTTAAATTTATACTAAATCAGACGTAAGATTTAAACTTTTCAGACTCCCATTTAAGTCTTTCACAATATCTTCGGTTGTGTCATAATACCACGGACCTAGTTTTACTTTTTTACTGTAGCACTGCAACTCACCGCTCCATGCTGAGTGCACGGTATCGTCCCGAGTTTCTCCGGCCTTTTACCGTTCATCGCGGCTTCGAAGAACTATAAAAAAGGATTCTTTTTTGTTAATATTTAAAAACTTGGTGGCCAGTTGAAATTCGCAAATTCCAACTTCATATGATTCACGACCCAAATCAATGGTACCATGCATTTCTGTTATAAAGTTGGACAGGGTATTGTTAGGATGTACAGACGGAGAAGAAGAGGACGGAAGTGTGACGTAGAAGTGGTTAGGCGCCATGTTGTATACTATATAAGCTTCATTATTGCATCAGCTTTTATATTGGCGTTGAAGCTTTCTGGGTACCCTAGCCATTTTACCAAGTACACTTTCTCTTTCTTGAACTTTTGTTTCCTAAAATTTTTTCAATTTCAAACACTTTTTTTCCTAAATTAAATGTCACTTCTTCAACTCGTCGCCATAAAAGCCACCTCGAATTTCTTCCCCATTCAAATCTTCAACGTAATACAACATCACCTCATTCTTAGGCCTCAGAGCTCTAACTTTAAAAATCTCACGAGTCCAACCTTGCTCAAATCCTTTCGCGAATTTATTCCCCGAACGCGACAGTCTTACATAATCATTGATTTTAAAACGCACAGAGCGTCGAAGTGCTCTACGATTATCTTTTCTCACCTCACGTTCTATATGCGTACCTCTTTTTAAAATTTCTTTAGGTGATGTACCAATCGTTCGGTGGTGTGAACGGGTGTATGATGAAGCCAACGACTCCAGAATGTCTATATATCTGTATGTGCTTTTATGTGTGAAATAGCGATGCATGCGTTCCTTTATGGTATGCTGAACTCTTTTATCTAAAGATGCCTTATGTATAGAATTGCTAGTGTAATAACTGATATTGAACTCTGCCAACATGTTCTGAAAAGCTCGGCATATAAATTCTTTTCTCATATCCGTACAAAAATAGCCCGGGATCCTGTTCTGCCTCAACATCAATGCTTTTGTAGCTTTAGCAACTGTTTCAGCGACTTATGTTTCAGTGGAATTAGCCACAAGTATCTAGAGAATACATCTATTATGTAAAGGATGTAACGGTAGCGGCCATTATACACCGAATACCTTTGTATGTTTGATAAATCAGCCTATCAATTAGAATCAACCGAGGCTGCTAATGTCTTGGTTGCTTTAAACCTTCTCACCGTTTTATTAAATGTATAAGCGTCCTGCTCACGCAAAAACCTCTCAACATTTTCTTTCTCTATTCCCTCATTTTAAACACCTCTGTACCGTCTATTAATACCACATGTTGATAGTAGCGAAGACTGTGATGATAATATTCTCGATCAAGACTATTTACCTGACGAAGTTGCTTGAGAGGTAGAAGTATATAGTGAAGGGGATGATGACGATGAAGACACTGACGATCCTAATGCGAGTCAACGATGGAGGAAAAACGAAAAACTTTCCCTTAACTCGCAAGAAATTCCTCCAAGTTCAAAAGCAGGTGAAGAGCATTGTGGTAAGGAAGTGTTTGAAATATTTTCATTATTTTTTACAAGTGAAATGTTGACTCACATTAAAGAACAAACAAACCTATATGCCGTAAGAAACAAAAATGTTCAAAACTTCAAGGTAGAAGAGGAGGAAATTATGAAAATGACTACTGGTCTACAAGTGATGACACGGAAGCACCAGTATTTGGTAAAACAATGAGTAGAGATAGGTTTAGAACAATAAAGCGGTACTTTCATATTGCTGATAATAATGCTTTGGATCAATCCAAGGTAGCCAAAGTACTGCCACTACTCGGCTTGCTTAGAAAACACTGCCAACAGTTTGGTATATTTCATGAATTCCTGAATGTAGATGAGTCTATGGTTCCTTATTGTGGCCTTCATAGCGCAAAACAATTTATAAAAAATTAATGCAGGCCGTATAATGCAGGCCTTAAAACCAGTACAGAATTTAATATGGACAACTTCACAAAAGATATAGACTACGTTTTCCGTGTTGCGGGACATACGGCCACACCTTATACTCTTAACTTTGACAACTATCAAATATTCAGAAAACACACAAACCCTCGATCGCGGTTGCCGCTTTATAGCAATAATCTTGGCTCATATGTTTACTGTGCTAAATGCAGTGGCCAAAAAAATTGGTTGCCGACGATTGTGCACCGTGCACGTAAACTGGTCACAGACTGCAGGCTGTGCTCGAATTCGAATATGATATGGGGCCTTAGGAGTTGAGAAGGGTAGAGCAGGAAATGGGTGTATGTATAGTTGTATTTGGATTGGATGATCGTCTTAGGACTGTGTATGTTTTAAAAGCCGTGTGAGAGAACGTACAAAGCCTCTACTTATTTTAGGATTATCGGGGACAACGTATCTCCCTATTCGCAATATAAGGACTCTTTACGTGAGTTATGATGAAAGCCGAAAATATGGAAGACCACGATTTCTGTAAGGGTTGTCTCGCGTTTACGAATGATCTGTTGAAACATTGTAAGGATTGCCACATGGTATGCGAGCAGTGTAAAAGCCCTAGTTGTGAAAGTCGAGTAGGTGAAGCTAAGAAGAGGGACTGTAATGTATGTAGACACACGTTTTTCAATAAAACATGTTTTGGATTCCATAAATCAAATGGGACGTGTAGGAAAATGAGAATTTGCGAGTGCGGCATGTTTCATACGTTGAATGACAGCGGCGAGTTCGGGCATAGCTGTGATGAAATTTGTTGTACATGTTATGAAAAATATAAGGCAGATGGTATAAAACATGTTTGCTATATCAAAGCTGCTAAGCCTTAAAATAAACCTTGCATAACTGTACAGTGTACAGTATACTACAACATAGAGACTTACACAAACCCTGAAACAAAAGAGGTTATTCCACATTTACTTGTAAGCCAGACGATCTGTGACGAGTGCAAGAACGTCGAGTGTGATGAATGTCGCAAATGTGTTAAACGAACAAACATTTTTAAGTTGTCTGCAAACAGTTTGTGAACTATATTGTCAAGTTAGCGGACAAGTTCAAACCAATGACTGTGTATATTCTTAACCACAACGCCGCAAAATTTGATACACAATTCCTTTATAAGGAGCTGATTGAACACGAGTCTTCGAAGATATTTACTGGTTATTCGTTGAAAAGAGGAAACAAGCTTATACAGATGCAAATATGAGGTAATGTTCAGTTTAAAGACACTTTGTTATTCACCCCTTGTAAATTAGCTAAGCTACCCAAGATGCTGGCGTAGACACTCAAGTTTCAAAAGGGTATTTCCCTTAAACTTTCCTCACTCGCGACACTTTAAATTATGTAGGATCCCCCCCCCATCAAACATTACTTCAACTATAAAAACATGAGTGATCGTGAGCATGAAGATTTTGAGAGGTACTACAGCAGTTTTAATGAAGATAATCCTTACAATATAGCGGAGGAATGTCATAGTTGTTGTGTGAATGACGTACGCTTAATTAGAGTATGCTTAGAAGCCTTTAGAAGGATGTAAATAGTCCAGTTCAGCTGCGACCTGCCACAAGCCGCAACTACGATCGCGTCATTGTGTTTTACTGTATTCAAGAATAACTTCATGCCTAAAAACACGCTAGTCGTCATTCCCCGAAACACTCCGCGCAGTTATGGTCATAAGGCTATTTACTGGCTCACACACATACAACAGAGCGGTGTATACACAAAACATGCGGGCAACACGGGGGAAGTGGGCATTAAGTTCAATGGGCGTGATTTTGGGTAGATGGTCTAAGCGACGACACCGCCACTGGAATTTAAAGCGTGACCAACCAGAATCATCACACAATCGCCAGCATAAATACAAATAGTGAGTTGAAAACAGTATAATACGAGAGTTTTATGTTAATTTTGGGTATATATGTTGAAGTGTAGCAATAATTAAACTGTTCCATATGATAAAGCCTATCTGTTTTCAATATATTCTTATTTTTTGGTATGAAGATTTTAAGCAGTCATTAAAAAAAAACGTGACGTGATAGAAAAAACTATTTTAACGGATGCTGGTGGAATGGATGTCCATGTCCTGAGTTTGGTATCATAGGAGATATCCATGGCAGATCTCCTGCCGATAGTCTCGCATGGATCCGTACTCGCGACCGACTTATAAGCTCCCAGGTCATTCACAAGGCTTTGTGGGAACACGAGTATGATGCCTGGATGGATGCCGATGACCAGTACCGCGAAGAAATAAGGGCTATCAAACGTACAATGTTGCTGGACCCACTCAAATGCGGCGATATTTTGCTTTGAGGACGCACAAACCCCTTCGAACTATACTTTCCACCTACGGAGGGCGTGAAACTCCATTACTACGACTTCTGTTCTTTATACCCCTACGTGATGAAGAACAATCCGTACCCGGTAGGCGCCCCTGCAAAACTCCTGGGCACCGTCCTGCCTGTCATCGAAGAGTTCTCAGCTAATTTGAATGAGAACTACTTCGCTCTTTCTTTCGTAGATGTGCTCCCCCTCGCGATTTATGGATGCCAGCCTTATCCGTTGTTATAGATCACAAAATCATGTTCCCTCTGTGTGTGAAGTGCGCAGAGGAGAACAATGGGGACTGTAATCACACAGTCAACCAGAGGAAGATCAGAGGCGTATATACAAGTCCTGATATATCCCTAGCCAATTTCACAACCGCCTACGCCAGCATCAAATTTTGGAGTCTACTACATTCTCTTGGACAGAGGGTTCTGTACGTATACACAGATAGTGTGATATTCAGGGAGAGGGAAGGTGAATATATGCCTCCTATTGGAGAATTCATTGGAGATTTGACTAACGAGATTAAGGATGAGTATGGAGATAGCGCCTACGCTGATTCTTTTGTCTCATCAGGACCAAAAACTTACGGGGTACGGGTGAGAGTTGGGGAGGATATGAAATACTTCGTGAAAGCTAAAGATATCACTCTTAACCAGGCGAACCGGCAGATCGTCAACTTTGATTCGCTCAAAGAGCTAGTGAGTTTAGAAGATGATGGAAATGAGGGTGACCATCTACCCCACCTGGTTCTAGGAACTCATAACTTTCGGGCACAGAAGTTGGGGGCGTGAAGGAACTTAGGGGGACGAAAGTGTGTCGTAACACATAGAGGAAACGATACCAGGTGCCTACAACCTACGACAGTGTTCCCTTTGGATACCGTGAGGTGTAAATATTTGTTATGTAAATAATTATAGTTGAGTCTTTACATATTGACGAAATTTTACAATTTATTTATTTTTCCTATTTATTACGTGCATTTAAAATAAATTATGTTTCAGCTGTCGTTTCATTTCTCCTTTGTGTGTGTGTGTGTGTGTGTGTGTGTGTGTGTGTGTGTGTGTGTACAGAAGTGAAAGCTATGCACCACCCACTGTATGCTAATGGCCAATAAAAAGAGTCACGTGAGTCCTGCTACCAATCCTGCTGGCGGCCATATCTCCTCCCTGCTTGCTCAGTTGATCCCGGCAAGCCCTGGTTCTCAGAGGTATCTTTTTACCTGTTAAATATCTCTCCCGTAGATGGAAAATAACGATGGCGACCGATGATATTGCACGCTCTACATTCATGAGGTGGTACTCACTAAAGTCTACAGATGTGGTGAACACCCAAAGAATTTTTCGTCATCCCTCCTTTGAAACCTTTATGGCCACATTAAATCGTGCGAAGCATGAGGAGCAAGACGTCCAAATACTCTATGGTTATTCTGGTGAGAGCTTGTCGGGGTTTCGCGGTTCAAACGATGTAATGGAATATGTTGTAGGATTAAACTGCACTAAAGAGCACATATATCGTGAAGTGAAAGAATCCACGCTTGCAGAAGAGAAACAAAGGATTTAGGTTGTGAACCTTTTTGATGATTGGAGGGACAAGAGGTATTATATCATGTTACATCACACTAGGTACGCGTAAATTGGGACGGTGAATACATATCTTGCGATTATGGACAGTTTAAAATATTTCTACCACTACATCCATGGATATCATGATGAGGTGCGCAGCAAAATTGTAGCTAAAGGTTTATGCGAATTTTTAATAGTTTAGAGACGAGTATCATTTGTCCAGCAAAAAGGCCAAGTATGGACACATGTTTCTCTGAAATAGATCGCCAGAGTGCTAATAAATTTTATATGTGCATAGTTCTTACTTGAGAAAGTACAATGGTGAATAATAATTACCCTTGAACGTTGTAGAAGATGTATGGAGCGCATTCCAGGAAGTGTGTGATAAATCATTAAAACCGATGTTGCTTCATGTATCGCAGATGAAAAAATTCTCAAAACGCCTACCCAGTATAGTGAGTTACAGTTTTAATTATTCGGATGATTCACCAGTGCGCATCGAGTCTTTCATGTTGGAACAATCTCGTACATGAATCTGCATTAGTAACGCTTGGCGGCGATTATGGCGCAACCCGTGTGACTCGCGTCCGCTCCCACACCTCCCACCTCCCTAACCGAACCGCACGGTCCCGCCGAGTCGAAAAGCGCACCGCCGGCTCATAGTCGCCTCAGAATTTGACCCGACTGGACGTTCTCTCCTCGCAGGATCAATAGAAAACTATAAAAAGATAGAACTTCTTTGAGCAGCATCGTCAATGCAGTATACGACGTGTACGTGTTGAAGTCTGTGCGTGTATTCAGGCGTAATACGGATGCTATTAATTATGTACTTGAAACGAAATGTAGACAATCAAACTCTGGTATACGCAATGTTATTTATTTAAGTGTTGAAGAGATGAACAGAATCTTCCTGGTGGTTCAGAAGTGGGGCGTGGACAGTTATAAAATACCTGTGGATGTAGGCACAAAAAGAGAACAGAAGAGTAATGCACCCTCATACGCCATTATTTGTACGCTATGCTTAAACCGTGATACAAACCAACGATGTGTTTATATACGGTTGATGTGGAAGAATACTGCTAAAAAAAACGCCCTTATTCCCTACCAAGTGTAGGAACGAACAAGGCGAGAATGATTTGGAACTGGATGCGTATTTAGAAGGACTAGAATGGTACAGGGCTGAACTCACCTTCATTGTTCACCCTGAAGAATAACTTCTTTAAATAAGACGCATTTGTCGGCACAATTTAGAAACATACTTCAATTGTCGATAGGAATTGTGAAGAAGATTTGACAGTTGAAAAGGTCAGCGAGGAAAGAATAAATGCACTTTTGGAAAGGAGTGTTTATAAACTTGAATTTAATGGTGATGTAGCAAACGATGTCATCTTTGTGCATGCTTTTGACTGTATTATATTCGTGTTTAAAGAGCGTGATAGTTTGACTCCCAATTGTAAAGTGGATACAAAAATAGTGTTAAACGAGTTGAAAGCCCTTTATATTGAATATAAACAGCCGCATACTTTCAGTGGTGAATTAATGTTAAATCGCATTTATTGTATAGTACAAAACAATGAGGATATACATGTGAACTCGATTACGTGTGATTACTATTTTATTTAAGCGTGGTGGAGACTGACCTTAAACCATGTATTCCCATTTCCCCATTTTTTATGTGTATATACATATGTATATGTATATATATATATATGTGTGTGTATATGTATATTATATATATGTGTATATGTATATATATATATATATATATATATATATATATATATATATATATGTATATATATATATATATATATATATATGCATATATATATATATATATATATGTGTGTATGTATATATATATATAAGCAGATGACTCAAAGACGATTTGCTGCGATCTTTGCCAGACCTTAGTCGAATTTCAATGCCTGAGATGGAGCGACGAAGAAATCTCTCTTATAACAGGTGCTAAACAATTGAACGGAATCAAGTTCTTCTGCAACAGCTGCATAATTGAAATAAACTCGTTTACTGTTTTTAACCCTTTAAGCCCTGACTTTTTTGTTGGGTTAAGTTATGAATGCATGTATTTGAAACGTTAGCAGTTTGTACCTTTCATCCTTAAAGGGTTAAAGCAGAACGAGACTATGAGGAAAAGGCAAAAGAGGAGTTTATGAATAGCGAACAGAGAAAAGAAATAGAAGGAAAGAAGATAGTACGAGAGGAAACTGCGAAAAACGAACATGAAAAAAACAGAGAAAAATCAGAAATAATAGAAATAAAAGAAGCACCAACAAAGGAAACAGGCACAAAACTAAATCCAAAGATTTCAAACAAAGGGCATTAGCAGCAATAGGAAAAAACAAGTAGACAATAAAGAAATCATACTGAAACAACCAAGAACAGAGGCCCCAAGTAAAAATGGGGAAGAAAATATATGTAAATACTATGTGAAAGGAATATGCAGATATAAGGTAGGAGAATTTATTTACGAACACCCTCCTGTGTGTGCAACTACTTCTAAAATAATGGTCACTGCAAAGTTGGTGGAAAATGCAAATTTTACCATCCGGACATTTGCAAGACCTACGCGACTTATGGAACCTGCCAGTACGGGAGAAAATGCTACTACCATCATCTCCCGGCAAATTCAAAGGACAAAGGACAAGTTTCAAATGACAACAGAAGGAATGTGAGAAAACAAAATATGTACCCAAGTAGCAAACAAAACACAAATAGCACACAAAATTTTTTCAACATCTCGGACACAACACGGCTGCTAAGTCTTATACAGCACATGCAGCTGACACAGCTGGGAACCCTCGAGCAGGACCGCTACATGGCAAGAAGCTACCAGAAGAGGCAGGCAGGAACGTATCCATCTCGGAGGACCACAAGGCTACAAAACACGCGATATCAAAGGAAAACGAACTTAAAATGCACAAGGGGCAATGCAAAACAAAAAACAAACATTTTCCTGGCAAATATTCAAGGAATAAAACCGAACAAATCACTAAACAAAGTTTCGTACCTGAAAGGTTTTATGGACGAAACAAGGGTGGAAATCGCGTGCCTCACAGAAACACATCTTAAAGACTGCCAAGGAAACTGCGATAACTGCGAACACTGTATCGATAAGAAAGAATTGCATATCGATGGATTCAACTTACTAAGAGCGGATAGAACAGCGAGACGTAAAGGTGGTTGTGCTATTTATATACATGAAAGGCATATGACAGAGACGGAAATAAGTAATTCCAACAGTTTCGTGGAAACCCTTGCAGTGAAAATAGAGAAACTAAACGTGGAACTGATAGTCATCAAGAGACCTCCAAACTCTTCAAATGAAAATTTTTTGGATGCCATTGATGATATTAGAACCCTAATAAAGTCCGTAAACTTTCCATCCCCTAGTATAATACTATGCGGCGATTTTAATTTCCCATTTATAAAATTCAAAAAGGTGGGTAGAAATATATTTATACAGCAAGATAAGGGGGCACAAGAGAGGACCAGGAGCAAGCAAGAATGCTGATGGCTCTCACAAACGAGTTTATGCTAACACAGGAGATAACAGAAAATACCAGGAAAAATAACTGCCTAGATCTGGTATTCACAAATAACACGAACTTGATTGCGGATATAAAAATAACTCCAACTATTATCTCAGACCACAATATAATCGAGTTATCAACAAATATGGCGATAACTTTAAAAGACAATACACATACTGAAGGAAGAAGCAAATTTGGGGCTTCTAACTCAAACTCAAAGACCATAAATTGGGAAGAAATTAGATCACACATAGCCCAAATAGAGTGGAGAACAGTTTTCGAAAATAAAACAACTGAGGAAATGCTAACAACCTTGGAAAGAAAGACGCTGAGAATTTTGGAAAAAATATGCTCCGAAAGCACAGCCAAAAGGAAAGAGGAACTGGCTAGAGAGGCAAAAGAGAAGAATATTCCGCAAAAGAAAGAGAGTAGTGACGAAATGAGCTAATTGCGGAGAAAAAATGCCAGGAAAGTAATACAAGAAAAACTGGAGAGAATCGATAGGGAAATACAAACTCTGATACATGGCCATCCAGAGAGGGAAGAAGAAAAGGCGGTAGAAACAATTAAATTAAATCCAAAATATTTCTACAGCTATGCGAAAAGGAAAACAAAACGCGCGCTACTCTCGGGCCCTTAAGGAAAGGAAATAATGAACCAACAGACGATTGGGATTGAGAGTCCAGTATGAATCGGTCTTCAGTACCCCAAAAAGTGACGAAGCGATACCTGACATAGATGCATTCTTTGGAGAGAAATTGCAAGGAGAATGTATAACAGACTTTGATTTTACCCCAGATGTAGCGAGAGCTATAGGACAAATGAAATTACATTCAGCTGCAGGTCCGGACAAATGGAACGCACTATTAATTAATAATTGTAAAAATGAAATAGCTACACCTTTATACTGGATATGGAGAAGATCCCTAGACACTGGGAAAATACCGAGCACCTTGAAAAGGGCAAACATTGTCCCTATATATAAAGGCGGGGATAGATCTCAAGGAAAGAACTATAGACCAGTGTCATTGACGTCCCACCTCACCAAAATATTTGAAAGAATAGTCATGGGGAAAATCTATGACTTCTTGGGGACACTGGAAAGATTCAACGAAAATCAGCACGGATTCCGATCAGGAAGATCATGCCTATCACAACTTATAGAGCATTATAACAATATCCTAGATGCACTTGAAGGCAATGAAAACTATGATGTCATATACACGGATTTTAGTAAAGCTTTCGAAAAATGTGATCATGGTATAATAGCACATAAAATGAAACATATGGGAATAACAGGCAAAGTCATCTATAGACCTCCAAACTCTCCTAATGAAAAATTTTTGGATGCCATTAATGATATCAGAACCCTAATAAAGTCGGTAAACTCTCCATCCCCTAGTATAATACTCTGCGGCGATTTTAATTTCCCATTTATAAAATACAAAAAGGTGGATATAAATATAGTTATACAGCAATTTATACAGCAATTTATACAGCAATATCAGAATCAGAAGTACGCAGCTCAGTACCACAAGGTTACAGTGCTGGCCCCACTCCTGTTCATTATCATGATATCAGACATAGACAATGGAGTAACCAGCAACAGTATAGTAACATCCTTTGCGGACGATGCAAAGATCAGCAGAAAAATCAGCGATGCAAACGAAATGGAGGCCTTGCAGAGGGATACGAACAAAATATATACATGGTCAGAAGACAACAACATGCCATTTAACACCAAGAAATTTCAGCTCTTGAGATATGGTAGAAATGAGGAACTTAAACAGACTGCATATTATGCTTCTGATAGACAAGAAATTCAGAGAAGCACGAAAGCGATCGATTTGGGGTTAATAATGACTGATGATGCCTGATTCGAGACACAAAATCAGATAGCAATAAACAAAGCAAAAAGAGTCGCGGGACAGGTACTAAGAACGTCCAAAATGAGGGACAAGCAGAAATGATTCCCCTGCTAAGAACACTGATCATACCAAAACTTTAATACTGCTCAGTTTTGACGTCCCTATATGAAAAGGAAGAAATTACTAAACTAGAAGAAACGCAGCCAAGATTGATGGCTGTAAAGAACTCAACTACTGGGAAAGACTACGTAAACTAAATCTGTACTCCCTGGAAAGAAGAAGAGAGAGGTACACCATAATCTACATTAGAAAATGATCGAAAAACTGGTACGAAACCTAAAACTAAACCGAATTACCATTCAAAAAACGCGGGAAAATAGGAAAGGCAGAATGTGTCGTGTTCCCAAATTAAAGGCCCGACAAGGGACCTACTCAACAGGGAAGGAAAATAGCTTGGTTATCAGGGGGTCAAGACTTTTCAACCAGCTTCCAAAGGACCTCAGAAACGTTACAGGGGTCAAAGTTGAAGTCTTCAAGAGAAGACTAGATGCCTGGCACAGGACGGTACTAGATGAGCCGGGTGTGCCTGGCTATATGGAGTGGAGAGCGTAAGAGAGCAATCGCTCTTCCACCAAGCCAGGACTAGAGGCGGGGCCACCAGCTTGACCTTCGTGTGAAGAAAGACCGACGCACGGAACCCTAACGAGGTTAAGGACGTATATATCCCCAAAGGTCGTGCCACCCATCCCCTATTCAGGCGAGGCGAACCCTGCCTCAGGGAGATTGAGGGAAGAGGACGGGTGGGTCACAGTTAACAGGCGCTCTTCACGAAGGGTTCCTCAACCTGTCTTCGCGGTAAGGCCACCGGTGAGAAATCTCACCCTCTTTGTGTCCCGAATTCAGCTCTCGAACGAGGAAAGCGATATTCGACACATGATGGAAGAAGTCTGTGAACACAGTATATCGTTAGTTAAAAAACTAAACACAAAATCTCCATATTATAACTCATTTAAAGTAATAATTAAAGGTGGAAATTCGCATTTCAACCCGTCCAATATGAGTCAGTGATCAGACGGTATTATTGTTAAGGACGTTATTCACTTTTCCAGGAGATTTAATAACATGCAAAATAATAATAATAATAATAATAATAGGCGCCCAAACGGTAATGCCTGAAATTTGTACTGTGTATAATAATAATCATATTAATAATAAATTTTCTATCAGTCATGGCGGATAACTTGTTGAAAATAGTCTCATATAACGTAAAGTCAGTGAGGAATTCAAATGTAGATGTTCATAAAATCTGTGACAGTGCAGATTTGATACTCCTGCAAGAGCACTGGCTACCTAAGCAAGAGCTAAAATTTCTCTGCGTCATCAGCGGTAGAATTGTCAGATAAATTAATGTACGGTCAGCCTTTTGGTGGTGTTGCTTTCTTAATAAGTAAAAATTTGTCAAAACATATAAAAATTTTAACAAGGGATAATGTAAGGTTGTTAGACATTGAATTACAAGTGAACAATGATTGCATATTAATTGTAAACTGCTATTTACCATAAAACAACAGCAGTAATCTAGATGAATACATTGATTTGCTGTAAAAAATTAAGTCATTATCAGATACCCCCAAATATTCTCCATGTACAATAATGGGAGACTTTAAAGCGCATGTGAACTCGCAATTCTTTGTAAAATTAGGTAACATGTGAAAATCAGCGAAATTAAGTATAAGTTATGGAGATGTATTAGGGGTAACCAATGGCGATTTTACATACGTCAGGTGGACTGATCATTGTCTCACTTGTAATAATCTAAAGGATCGAATTGTTAGAGTTCATATTCTGCATGATTTCATTCTTTTTGATCATAGACCATTAGAACTCTTAATTAATTTTACCAATTTATGCGCAACACGACATAACAAGAACTGAATAGGTAAGAGAAATCGCGTCGACTGGTCAAATGTTGATATTTCCACAGAGAATAGAATACAAAGACAGAACAGGTCACCTCTTTAATAATTTAGAAATTTTGCATCTTGCCTGTAGTAATCCTTGCTCAAATGATTCTCACTGTAAACTCATAGATAGGTATTATAGTAAGATAGTATCCCTGTTAAGAGAAGCAGGAAGCCCCCTAATTAAATCTTGCAACTATCATACTAAGATTATTCCTGGATGGAATGATTTTATTGCCCCCCTGAAGAGGGAATCGAAAGACGCCCACGATTTGTGGTGCTTTCATGGTAGACCCAGATTAGGACCAGTATACATGAATATGTGTAGAAGTAGGGATCAGTATAAGGGGGCCATAAGGCGATGTAAACAGGACGAAGAGTCTATTCGAGTATCAAAAGAATGTGAAGCTCACATAAATAACGATAATAACAAATTTTGAAAAAATTTTAAGAATCAAACGAGTTTCAGATGTGTCCTCCCTCCGACAATCGATGTGGTGTCGGGGGAGGATGAAATTGCAAAGTTATGGAAAAACCACTACTCTAACATTCTTAATAGTGTGAGTAGGGATAATCTTAAGATAGCTTGTAGCGAAACGTCTTTGGGAGGGACAAGGGAAAATACTTTGATCTCAGTTCCTGAAGTAAAGAGGTTACTTAAAGAGTTAAAGGCTGGTTCTTCGTCAGCGGTAGATGACCTATCGAATGAGCAATTAAAATATTGCAATAACGTGGTATGTCTGCATATATCATTGCTCTTATCAGCCATGCAGAGTTCATGAGGGTATATATCTTGCCCCTGGTCAAAAATAAGTATGGAGACATTCTGTCCAGCAATAATTACATGCCTATTGCTGTCGCTTACTGCTTCTCGAAACTACTAGAAAAACTTTTGTTACTCCGGTTAAATGATTACCTATGGACCTAATCAGTTTGATTTTAAAAGGTCCCACTCAACTAATGAAACAATAGCTAAATACACTGACAGTAATTCAACTATTTATAGCTGTTTCCTAGATATAAGTAAGGCATATGATAGAGTGAACTACAATATTTTATTTAAAAAACTAGAAGACAGGAAGGTTCCCATGTACATATTAAATTTCTTGAAATTTTGGTATTCCACCAATCTTTTACCGTTAGGTGGGGCAATGTATCATACTATCCGAATGTTTTGGCTCCTCTTGTGGGGTAAGACAAGGCTCGTTGCTCTCTCCTATGATGTTTAACGTGTATATTGACGGATTAATTGCTTCACTTAATGAGGCAACAGTGGGATGTTGTATAGATAAAACAAGGATAAATAACTTAGTTTATGCAGATGATATGGTGTTAATAAGTCCCTCTGTTAAATGTCTGGATTGGCTACTAAAAGTCTGCGAAGTGTATTCGCAGAAACATGATATTCTTTTTAATGTTACAAAAACTAAGGTTATGCAATTTCATCCTAAAAGCTGTAAGCAGCCAACTGATATTAGGTTTAAAATGAAAGGTGAAGTAATTGAGGAAGTACAAGAGTTTAAGTATTTGAGTCAAACTATCACCAGCTCCTTGAGTGATGACTCAGATATAAGAAAACAATCTCGAAGCCTTTGTGCAAAAGCGAATATGACTTTAAGAAACTTTCGGTTCTGTACAAGTGAAGCTAAAACACTCTCTTTCATATTTTCTGCGGTAATATATACGGACAGCAATTCTGGGTGAATTATAAAAAAGGTTCTGGCAGAACCCTAAATTTGCTGTACAACAGGTCTTTTAGTCTCTTACATAAATTACCCCCGAGATGCTCAGCTTCTCAAATGTTTGCTACCCGCAATGTCCCAAGTTTCCCGGAGGTAACAAGATGTGCTCAATACAGTCTGATGCAAAGAATTAAAAAAATCAACCGACCGGATTATCCAAGCTATCCATGAGTCCTGTCGTTTATCCTCTAAGCTATGGAATTCTTGGTACAAAAATGCCTGTCTATAGCTCCACTTAACTTTGACATTACTGTATTATTTCAATCTACTGTATAGATTTCTATCATTAGTATGTGAACTGTCATTGTATTAATATTATTTGTCATATGGACTATAGTCTTCCAATAAACCTTTTAATTTTCATTTCATTTTCATTTTCATAAATCAAGTGTTGTATATTCAGATTTTGTTGTATATAGAACGCTTCTGCACTAGCTGCATTATTTTTTGTTTTGATGCGTGTATATATATATATATATTGATGTGTTTTGTTGATGTAACGATTATACGTGTTTCGATCGAAGTCCGAATAAATAGCAATTACACTACAGTAAAAATCCTGTAGTTAATCAGTTTTAATCGGTACCGATATTGTGAGTTAATTGATAGTGCATAGTGATATTTCTTTTTAAAAAGTAAAAATCGCGGCATACATGTATATCAAAAAAGTAAATAAAAACGAAACGAATTAATCTATACAGTATTTTTCCGAGTGTTTCTTTGTGAGGAAAATTTGCTGCCTATCGAAATTCCTACAAATACCCCCCATTATCCCCCGCAGCCACAGTGGTGAGCACCAATCAGTGAGAAGTATACAGCGTGCCACATCCCCCATTCCCCGGAGTAACGGAGAACTTTCCCTCACTCAGCTTGAGTCAATCCCCAACCAATACTTCTCATAATACCCTATTTGAGTAAATTTTATGCACCAGCGGCTACCCTCTATCGGTAACATGGAAATGGTAAATAAATTCCTGCAACTCTGTGGCATCTACAATGATGCAACAGATGAGACAAAAGGCGATGAGGTGCGATTTTTGTCAGCTGCTTTTTTATTTTAGATGCCTAGAATGGGAGATGAAAAAATCTCCCTTATAAGGAGAGCGAAGCAACTTAATGGGATAAAATTTTTCTGCGAAAACTGCATGACCGAAATAAACTCTTTTATAGTATTTGAAGCAGAAAGAGACTACGAGAAGAAAATGAAAGAGGAAAGTGGGAATAAAGAACAGAGGAAAACAGAAAAAACGAAGAAGGTCGAAGTTGAAAAAATCAAATGCCGTCACACAACGAGGCCGAAACCATGCAGTCGACAGAGAGTATAAAGACAACAGATAGTATAAGGGCAACGAAGGACATTAACACAAATAGCACAAATAAGAAAAAACAAGAGGGCAATCAAAAAACGGAGTGAAACTGTCTCCCAATTAGGAGCAAAAAAACAAAGGCCCCCAAGTAAATATGGGGAAATAATTACATGCAGATATTATACAGTATAAAAGATAATTGCAGATTTAAAAGAGGACAATGTATATATGAACATCCCCCAATATGCAATTTTTTCTATCATAATGGTCATTGTAAATTTGGAGACAAATGCAAATTCTACCACCCGGACATCTGCAGGACTTACGCAAAATATGGAACCAGCAAATACGGGAAAAAATGCTACTATCAACATCTCTCGACGGACCCAAAGAACAAAGGACAAAGTTTAAATGACAATAGGAATAACAATAACAATAGGAACACAATAAGCAAACAAAAATTTTTTTCAACATCACAGACACGATACGGCTGCTAAATGTCATCCGACGCATGCAGATGACACAGCTGGAAACCCCCAAGCCAAACCGCTTCCGGGTAAGAAGCTACCAGAACAGGTAGGCGAAGACGGATCTCTTTCAGAGGATCATAGGGCAACGAAACAAGCGAAACCGAAGGAAAACGAACTTAAAATGCAAAAGGGGCAACGAAAAACACCGAACATAAATATTGTTCTGGCTAATATTCAAGGAATAAGACCAAACCAATCACTCAACAAAGTTTCGTATCGGAAAGGATTTATGGACGAAACAAGGGCGGACATCGCATGCCTCACAGAAACTCATCTTAAGGATTGCCAAGGAAATTGTGAAAACTGCGATCATTGTATTGATAAGAAAGAGATAAATACTGTATAGACTCATAGAGGGCTTCAACTTACTAAGAGCGGATAGAAGAACGAGACGGAAAGGTGGCTGTGCTATATATGTACATGAAGGTCATATGGCAGAGACGATAATAAGTAAATCAAAGAGCTTTGTGGAACTTCTAGCAGTGAAAATAGAAAAACTAAACGTGATACTAATAGTCATCTATAGACCTCCAAACACTCCAACCGAAAAATTCTGGGAAGCCATTGATGATATCAGAGAGGAGCTAATAAAGGTCATAAACCCTCCATCGCCCAATATAATGATCTGCGGAGAATTTAACTTCCCTTTATAAAATACAAAAAGGTGGATAGGAATATATATACTCGTATACACCAGGACAAGGGGGGCACAAGAGAAGACCAGGAGCAACCAAAATGTTGATGGCTCTCACAAATGAGTTTATGCTGACACAGGAGATAACAAAAAATACTAGAAAAAATAACTGCCTAGATCTGGTATTCACGAATAACACGAACTTGATTGCTGATATAAAAATAACCCCAACCATTATCTCATACCACAACTTAATCGAGATATCAACAAATATGACGACAACATTAAAAGACAATACACATATTGAGGAAAGAAGCAAATTTGGGGCATTTAACTTAAACTCCAAGACTATAAATTGGGAAGCAATCAGATTGCACATGGCCCAAATAGAGTGGAGAACAGTTTTAGAGAATAAAACAACTAAAGAAATGCAACAACCTTGGAAGAAAAAACGCTGAGAATTTTAGAAAAATACGCTCCGAAATCACAGCCAAAAGGAAAAAGGAGCTGGCTAGAGAGGCAAAAGAGAAGAATATTCCGCAAAAGAAAGAGAGTGGAGGCGAAGTTAGCCAACTGCGGAGATAATGCCAGGAAAGTGATACAAGAAAAACTGGAGGGTATCGATAGGGAAATACAAACCCTGATTAAGGACCATACGGAGAGGGAAGAGGAAAAGGCGGTAGAAGCAATAAAGGAAAATCCCAAATACTTCTATAGCTATGCGAAAGGAAATCAAAAACGTGCGCCGCTATTGGGCCCTTAAGGAAGAGAAATAATGAACGAACCGAAACATTGAGAGCCTAGTATGAATCAGTTTTTAGTACCCCAAAAAGTGACAAAGCGGTACCTGACATAGATGCATTCTCTGAAGAGAAATTGCAAGGAGAGTGTATAACAGACTTTGATTTTACCCCAGAAGATGTAGCGAGAGCTATAGGACAAATGAAACCACATTCGGCTGCAGGTCCAGACAATTGAAACGCATTATTGCAAAAACTTTAAAAATGAAATAGCTACACCTTTATACTGGATATGGAGAAGATCCCTAGACACTGGGGAAATACCGAGCAAACATTGTCCCTATATATGAAGGAGGGGACAGATCTCAAGCAAAGAACTATAGACCAGTGTCATTGACGTCCCACCTCACCAAAGTATTTGAAAGAATAATTAGAGAGAAAATTCATGATTTCTTGGAGACACTGGAAAGATTCAACGAAAATCAGCATGGATTCCGATCAGGTAGATCATGCCTATCACAACTAATAGAACACTACAACAATATCCTAGATGCACTGGAAGGCAATGACAACTACGATGTCATATACACAGATTTTGCTAAAGCTTTCGACAAATGTGATCACGGTATAATAGCACATAAAATGAAATGTATGGGAATAAAAGGCAAAGTGGGAAAATGGATCTACAACTTCCTCAGAGAACGTATACAGGTCGTCAAAATTCAAGGTATATCATCATCAGAATCGGAACGCAGCTCCGTACCACAAGGGACAGTACTGACCCCACTCCTATTCATTATCATGCTAACAGACATAGACATTGGAGTAAACAACAACAGCATAGTAACATCCTTCGCAGAAGATACAAAGATCAGCAGAAAAATCAGCGATGCAAATGAAGTGCGGGCCTTGCAGAAGGACACGAACAAAATATACAAATGGTCAGAAGAAAACAACATGACATTTAACATCGAGAAATTTCAGCATTTCAGCTCTTGAGATATGGTAGAAAAGAGGAACTTAGACTGCATATTATGCTTCCGATAGACAGAACATTCAGAGAAGCACGAAAGTGATCGATTTCGGGGTAATAATAACCGATGATGCGAAATTCGAAACACAAAATCAGATAGCGATAAATAAAGCAAAAAGAGTCACGGGACAGGTACTAAGAACGTTCAAAAGAAGGGACAGGACAGTAATGATTTCCCTGCTAAAAACACTGATTATACCAAAATTTGAATACTGCTCAGTTTTGATGTCCCCATATAAAAAGGAAGAAACTAATAAACTAAAAGAAACGCAGAGACATTTCACAGCCAAGATTGATGGCTGCAAAGAACTCAACTAACGGGAAAGACTACACAAACTAAATCTGTATTCCCTGGAAAGAAGAAGAGAGAGGTGCACCATAATATACATATGGAAAATGATTGAAAAACTGGTACCAAACCTAAAACTAAATCCAATTACCATTCAAACAACACTGGAAAATAGGAAAGGCAGAATATGTAGTGTTCCCAAATTAAAGGCCCGACAAGGGACCTCCTCAACACTGAAGGAAAGTAACTTGGTTGTCAGGAGGCCAAGACTTTTTAACGAGCTTCCAAAAGGGCCTCAGAAACGTTACAGGGGTCAAAGTTGAAGTACCTAGAGGCGGGGCCACCAGCTTGACCTTCGTGTGAAGAGAGACCAATGCACGGTACAGCAACGAGGTTAACGCGGAGGTATATTATACAGAGCTGGGCACTTGCGTTTTTTTTTGCGGTACTGCGGTACTGCGGTACTACCGTGTTGGTCGGTACCGCGGAAAGTACCGCGGGAAATTTGAATGCGGTAGCGGTACTGCTGTACTTTCAGCGATCCTTTGCGGTACTGCGTTATGCGGTACCGGTTTGGTAGTGCGGTAGTAGTACCGCAGTACCGCAGTACCGCAAAAAAACGCGCAAAAAAAACGCAAGTGCCCAGCTCTGGACCGTATATATATATATATATATATATATATATATATATATATATATATATATATATATATATATGTTAAATAACTCCATTGTGTTATTCTTGTTTTTGCGTTAAATGTATATGCAATTCTCCTCTACTGGTTGTGGTATCTTTATGTTTGATGTAAATATATGTGTTAAATAAATCATGTATGTATTATTTCTGTTTTGCACTTAATGTATATTCATATTTACCGAATGTACTTCATAAATGATATATATTAAATAGACAGAACGATGTACTTGCGTTTTATTTCTCCTTTACACCATATAAACAAACATTAATGGAAATGAAGGGTGTGTGTGTGTGTGTGTGTGGCGACTGTACCCTCTAAAGAAACTGTCTGACAGCCGATTACGCCATACGATTGGCTGGTTCTTATGCCAAATGGCTGTGATCCTAAAGCCGCCCAGGAAGGCTTGTAAAGACGCTATTATGCGAAGCGTCATGCCAGCGAGAGCATCTCTTTTCTTTCCTCTCTTTCCTTCTTGTGTTTTATTACCCTTGTTAGGTTGAAAGATCCAGTCCCGGACAGCATACATGTCTTAATAAAGGTTTTGTTTTTCTATACAAACCTACATGCATACACACCCACATATATGCACATACAATTCATATACATATATATAAAGTTTTCTTTTACTTTTTTCTATACAAACCTACATGCATACACACCTACATATATACACATACAATTCATATATATATATATATATATATATAATATATATATATATATATATATATATATATATATATTAGGGTGGAGTGAAAATATTAAACCGTCTTGCCTCACTCATGATTTAGTGTAATGACCCTCTAGAAGTTCTAAAAAGATAATATTTTCTCTTTAAGACACTCCACTCGCCGCATTTTTCCCGAAAACAAAATGACGGAAAGTCATATTTTGAAAGACCTCTAGTATAATATCCATCGGTTTTTGAGAGAAGATATCGCGTTATATTGTGCGTTATTTGGTTATAACTATGATAACGAGTAAATATATTCACACAACACAAGCGATACTTACTAATCACCAACTACTTAAGAACACACAGACGCTTATCTAAACATCACTCTTACTCGAGGTCAATGGCATCTTGCATATGGCTGATAAAGGATGGGGGTTGGAGCCGCATGCTGCATATTGTAGCATGGGTGGCTACAAAGGCTTTTGAGTAAAATATGTTTACATTTTAGTTTAGAGCTTATATATAATTTGTTTTAACTAATTCCGTGTTTTGTATTTTTTCAGATTTTCATAATGTGATATTTCTGTAGAAATTTAACATCAGATCTAAATATGGCAAAATCCCTACTAACTGGACAGTCGGTGAAGCAACATTTTCTGTTCGGAATTCAAGTGAATTGACACATAATGCCTTACCCTCTAATATGCAGGTTGGAAGATATTTTCTTCTACTGAAGGAAGGCTCATCTGCAAAATTGACAAATAATGATATTCTCGAAACGATAGCAGAAGCATTGGTCGAAGTGTGGAAACGTTCAACAATACCCTCAATGAGGAAAAAATCCATAATTACCAAGCTGAAACGCTTTACCGACAAGGTTACGCAACTCAATCGATCCAAAAGCAGTGCGAAGCTTATTGAATTGTTCAGAAAATCATTGGTAGAACTTTTTGACAATTGTGCCTGTAAATGCAATTTCGTTTCGCACAAAGATTTTGGATGCCGAAAAAGCGGATGTAAAGAGAAACATTATTTGTGTTTGTCCAAAAGAATCAAGAATACCCAAAGAAGAACTGGAATTCCTTGAGGATCAGAGGCTTATGCGAAATATGGTGATTGGAGGTGTGGATGTTACCCTTTCAAGATCTATAGCAAAAAGAAATGCAAGAAAGTTGAAGGAGCAACAAGGAAGTAAGCGAAGAAAAATAATCATGCATGAAGAATTCGAAAAGGTAGTCATTGATGATGTGCTTTCACCTGATACTAATACTGATCTCTCTAGTATCGAAGAAAGTTCAACAACTGAGTCTGAATATAAATGCTCCAACATTTAAATAAGAGTCCCTTTAACCAATCTCGCCATGGAAGCCGACAGATTTGGTGTTTCAGATAGGACTGCACCTGCCCTTACTTCAGCTACTTTGGTGGATTTGGGTATCATTACTGAAAAAGACTGGCTTTTTTATTGATCGAAGTAAGGTGAGAAGAGAGAGACAGAAATTGATATAAACATTACAGGTTGAAGCTACACAAAGTTATGGTGATGTTAAAGCTTTATATTTTGATGGGAGAATACCTTAACCATTTGAGCCCTAAATTTGGAAAAGCAAGTGATGTATCTGGATCATTGTTCGCTTACTTGAATGAAGTGACACTAGACCAGAATCTCCAGGTGATAGGGTGCGACAGTACGAATGTCAACGCTGGGTCTAAAGGTGGCATAATCCATTTCATCGAGCACAAGCTGAACCGACCATTGCAATGGAGCATTTGTATGTTACATCCAAATGAACTTCCCTTAAGGCATCTGTTTGAGCGATACGGCGGGAAAACAACTGCGCCAAGATCATTCAGTGAATCTACTGGTAATGCTCTTAAGACTTTCCATGAGATGCCTGCGGTAAAGTTCTCCCCAATTACGGATGGGGCCGATAGCATCCCAGTTCTCACAGATGAGCTCAGAGAAGATTTAAGTAATGATCAACAATACATGTTCAGAATAATTGGGACCATAAGAGAAGGATATGTTGACGGAAGCCTAGAGAAACTCGAGCCTGGTCCCCTTAACAACTTTAAATGGTTAACTCTAGCTAACAGACTATTTCGTTATGTCTCCCAAAAGAATCCCTCCAGAGAGTTACGTAGCCTTGTTCTGTTCATAGTAACAAACTTTGGTCCTAACTGGTTCAATATGAAATTTAAACCGTATCTGCCTGATGGACCCAAACATATCTTTGATGCGATAAAAAGGTTCAACCTGTTACCCCAAGATATACAAAAAGTTGTCCAACTTTATATATCACGGAATGCCTATTTTGCTCACTCAGAAAATATTCTTCTATAAATGCTGTCAGATAGTGAGCAAAAGCTGCACAAAGTTGTAATCGATCGAATAATACAGACAAGAAAGTGTAAGGAAGCCAATATAAGGAAAATCAGATAATTTAGAGTACCAGAATTGAACTTCAAAGTATCACATTGGACAGACATCATCTTCTGGGATAGGATTAATATCAGTGAACCACCTCTCACTTCTAAATTGTGTGATGAAGAATTGCTTGAGTACGAAACAAAATGT